>JAAMPD010002592.1:0-14015 GCA_025266255.1 Trissolcus basalis
TATTCAGTTTTGTTAGGAAAATTAAGAATCAAAACGCAGGCGCACGCGCAGCGAGCGCCAATGTTGTTTTCATTCGTTTAGGTAAAAATTTTAAATTCGACGAAGGAGAGTGCGCGAAGCGCGCTCGACATTCTAGTCAATTAGAAAAAAAAAAATTGAAAAATCATTTGTCAAATGGAGGAAAATTTGAAAATTAAAATTTGTAGGCGAGATATAAAGGGGCCATTTTGTTTCTCAATTTTGATATTTTATCAATGGTAAATTAGATGCAATTCAAAATTAAAATCTAATTAAAATTATAACAATATATCCTAAAGAGAAAAAGTAGATGACTAGTGTGAATTGGCTTTTGTATCGATTGAATCGATTGATCGCATCTTTCAGCTAAATTCACTTTCGTTCCTCTTTCCTTATTGGCTGATTACTTGAAAGCCAAAGTTTGAATTTGCAATTGTATATAATTGTATTGTAAATTTTCTATTTTTTCGATCTTCGAAACTTTTTAGTTTTGAAAACAAAACTTATATTATTCTATTATTTTGTTATAAAATGAGCTTCATTTTTGTTATAATAAAATAATGTTCGAATTAAATCATACGCATAAGATAGTAGTATGCGAATATTTCCTAATAATTATGAATTCTATTTTTTTGAGAAAAACAAATATTTATTTTTCTGTAATAAAAATTGTATTGTATTTTACCAATTTTTAAATCATAATAATTGAGATATTCAAAATTCAAAATCCAACGGACGCGCGTAGCGCGTTAATCAACTAGTTGATAATTAAAATTTCGAATCATTTTCATTGGAACAAGTTATTATGTTAAAATGTTGAAATTTGAAACAAATTAAAAATGGAAGACGAGATGCAAAGGTGCAATTTATAATTTGAGCATTTTGATATTTTATCAGTGTCAAATTATACCATGCTGGTTTCTTTTTTTTATTATTTTAATTTTCAAGGTAACCCGTTTGCATTGCAGTTAGGACTAATTAAAGCGCGCTCACACCCATTGGAGAATGCAAACTATCTTTTCTTCATCGGCGCAATTGTACAAAGCGACAAACGGAGATGAGGCCAGCATTTGCGCCCAGTAATTACCGCAGCTGCGTAAACCAGAGACACGCCACTCGTGCGAGCGCTCAACGCTCCCCGCCGACACTCACGTACGAGTCTGGTCGCGCAAAAAAGGGTCGGCCCGACAACTTATTTAACCGATCGTCTATTCGACTTGAATGCTCGATTTAATTACAATCGAATGAGGATGAGCTTTCGGGCCCCGATTCCCCGGCCTTGGGTTAATTATCATTTTTGCACGGCATAACGAGCGCCGCTCTTGTTAAGCCCCCTTCGTTTTCATTTTCCTTTTTTGTTTGTCTCTTTTCGTTTTTCGGCCAACCGTTTTTCGGTTTTTTGCAAAGTGGGTGCGGTGTTGGATTACCATTTAAATTGTCCCGGACATTTTTATAGCCTTGGGCCCCCTTTTTTTCATGTATTCACTTTTTATTTCGTTTCCATTTTTCATTCAGTACATTTATTTCTGAAGGTTTTATGCTGTCTGAAAATTATTTTAGCTTTCTTGGTTATTGTTATCTTTTTCGATTATGTCTAATCGGTCAAAGTTGGTTTTTCTGGTATAGGAAACATTGGTGACTATTTTTTGGACGGTCTGTATTCGTTGGGACGAATGAGCAAGTTTCGGACAGGATGTTTTAATAGTGGTTCGTCGTCGAGGACAAGTGATTTGCTTATCGGGGAGCCATCAACCCCAGTGCAAATTATTACGTCATGGCTGATTAGATCTGCTAGGGCCTTTCCACTGGGGTGTAATCGGTTAGGAAATTTGATTTCCAGTAATTACACATGACAATTCAGCACGGATGAATTTCTTTCAATGTATCCTCTCTCTCGAAATAAACAAATCTTTCCGTTTTAATTCATCAGGACTAATGGTCGCTCTGATACTATATATATTTCATACACAATTATTCATATTATATCACATTTATTATCTTTATAGTGAAAAAGGAAGCAGAAATTGGATTCCAAATTGGGAATGAGGCATGAAAGAAAATTGCAAAAAAAAAAAAAATACTTGATTTAGGAAAGCTCTGAGGATAATTCTCAAGAAAGATAAGGCTGATGATTAAACGTCGGATCAATCCTCCCGCAAGGTCAATCAGGGACGTGAAGTGCAGCTGAAAGTTGCATGCACTCGAGTAGATGCACGAACCAGGCGATAGCGAAGAGGAATGAAAATGGAAAGCTCCACCTACTGCAACGCGGAGAGAGGGGTCCGCCTGTCGGCGTCTCGCTCGCTTCTCATCCGTCTCGCTCGTGCTCACATCGCATCCATCATTCTGTGGGGGCGTACTTGCTGGGTCTTTAATCTTGCTCCTCTATGTGCTTCGTACTCGTTGCGCTCTCCTCTTCTTTGTCTTCGTTTTTGTGCTCTCGCTTGCACCAACGTATCAGAGCCGTTCGCACGATCCTTCAAGTGGCACCGGCCTAATCCACGTTTTACCGATAAATAACAACTGCTCAGGGGGGGGGCCAAAAACACGCACTCTAATTACTTTGCACTTCCATTCGGACGGCTCTTTTGTTACCCCCCACCCCACCCTCAGGGGTCACTTTTTCCGCCCCCCCCCTCCAATGTGTGCACATCTTTGTATGCCCAGGTCAAAAGTTCAGACAAGTTTTAACTTGTATTTCATTTAAAAAATGAAACAAAAGTGATGGTTCTTCATTGGGCGGTAAGATGCAAATTGACCTCTGCTAATGGATAGAAATCAGTCCGGTGAAAAAGATCTTAATTAGCGAGTAGGCTCTGAGAGTCATCAGAAAATAATGAACGATGATTAAATGTTTTAATGCCCTGTGCTCGAATTCTTTCGTTTACTGATGCTCTTCTTAAGTAGTTGTCTTTTTTTACATTTTTTTTGTATCCTTGTAAAAAAATGTTTTCTGATCATCAGAACTCAAGATCAGATTCAAATTGCAATTGAATCTGCCAACTTCTGTTCAGACGTGGAACTTTTCTTTTTCATCCTCTGGATTGTTTCTTCATTTTTGTTCGGTTCTCAATTTTTTTGTTGTTTCATTTTGGTTCAAGTATTAAACGGACCTTAAGATGTAATTTATTGTTGAAGTATGATTTCAGAATGCGAAACAGTTTTCGAGCCAGGGAGAGAAGTTATGGGTTGCAGAATATACCTATATTCACTTGAGCATAACAGGAGTCTTTGAAGCCGGCGGTTCGTTCTTTAAATCGGTTCGGTCTCGGACGGAGTTTATAGTCGTCCATCTACGAATGCAAAAGCGCGCTCGCAATCCCCCTGCGCTGTGCCAACAATGTAAACCAACCAAAAACACTTGGGCTGCGTTCTCTTCGCGCGGCGCTGCTAATACCACGCCACTGTACTTTGCAGCCATTGCGAAATAACTCGTAAACCTGCAAATTGCAGGCCATTTCGACTCTCTCACATGCGCCGTCCTTTTTTTTTTCTTTGCCTTCGTGCCAACACACTTGACGCTAGATGGCGCCTTGCAAATCCAACCCTTGGCTTAATATAAGAACCCTCTCAGGTCCAAGTTTGAACAGTCTCAAAATTCGTAAAAACTGAAACTCGAAAGTTGTTTTGTTTTCTTCTTATTCGTCGGTTTGCATTCAGTGATTGGAATTGCTCTCTCCTTTATTTGCTAATTTTTGTATCGCTCAATTGTGTAACGAAATTTGATGGTTTATGATAGAAATTTGAATTCTCTCATGCGAGCGACTTTTTCCTCAGAAGTAAACCGGAAAGATTGTTGCCAGATATGTCCCATTGTTCATGACTTTTATGGTCAAATGTTAGTTCTCGTTTTTGATGAAATAAACATTTCCTAGAGGTTGGAACAAATTTTGTATAAATTTAACGAAAATTAAATTTTTTCAATTTTTTTTTTTTCATATTTAACATTTGGACAAATTATTTTCCATCTCAATTCTTAGAGCTGTTTAAAATTAAAACAAGTTGGAGCAAAAACTTTGTCAATTTCATTAAGGGCAAAAATAAACAGTTCGAATTCATCTCGTGAAAAAAAGGAACTGATGTTTTGTCGCAGAGCTAATTTTCGCGTACACGCCATCGCGTACCGACAATAACGTCTTCTTCAGGACTTGTACTCTCGTGATGATTGTTCTTCATTTCGGCTCTCGTACAGTTTTGCTGATTTCGTCACGCCAGCAACGCTCCGCGAATAATGAACATGAATGTGTAATTGCTGAAGTACACAGTCAAGCCCAAAAATAAAAAAAAAATAAAATAAAAACAAAAAAAAAAGAAGAAGATGAAGTATGAAAAAAATAATAAAAAACGGGAGGTAAAAAAAGGAAGACGTCATTTGAACGATCCTCGGTCGAGTATTTTTTGTTCGGGGGGGACCGAGTTTCGAAAAATGTCTGTGAAAAATTTTAATGGCCGCGTTGTTTCGAATATGATAATACGAAATTATTTGCGGAGAAGAAAGCTGTTAAGTGTAGGCATTGTATTTCGGGTGACGGCCGTAAACCGGCCTCTCTCGCGGCGACTATGGAAATATTTCGAGTAAAATATGTGAAGACTCGTATTTTAGAGCAAAGTCTCTCTCTTTCTCTCTCTCACTCCGGTGCTATCGTAAATCAAACTATAATTATTGTATAATTGCTCCCCCTATAATCATACCGATTATTTTTGGCTGTAACTTAAATAACCAGTCGCTGCCCGACTTTCCAAAATGATTACCAAATTGTAATTGAAAAATGACCAGATAAAAATAAACCTAGATAGATACAACATAAATGTCACATACACGCTGCCAGAAGGTTTATCAAGTTTCGCATAATTTTACTTTGGCACTTCAAAAAATGTCTAATTAGATTTAACTTTGTTTAACATTCATAAATTTCTTGTTGACAATGTTGGGCAATGTAAATCTATTAGACACTTTACTTTATTATATTTTCCTACGCGATTTAAAATTAAATATCAAAATTAAAGTCAGTTGAACAATATAATCTGACCCGACTGGGTGGATTTTGAATGTGTGATTTTTAAATTGTTTGAATTTCAAGTCTGAATTGAATCAAATCGCTATATTTAAAATTTATTTTTGGTTTTTTTTTTAGGTAAGTCTGAGGTATAATGACCTATTCGACACGGTTATAATGGGCCGAGGATTATGCCGCGATTTCATCGTCGGATGCGACAAAAAGAAGCGTCTCATTCAAGTGGAAACGACTGGGATCATTTATTCGTCGACACTTGCACCCACAGCGCTCATTGAAATTCAAATGTTGCGCGCCGGTCTGGGGCCGGTCTCGAGGACCAGTAGATGACGCGCGTCTAACGCAAAACGGAACCTTATTTATTATTGTCACCTCTCGCGTATAATGGAGCCGGCATGGACGTCGCGGTATAATGCCCGCGCTTATAATGCACCTTTAGTATGCTAACCAGGGTTAAAATATGATCGACGACGGCGCATCAGTCAACGATTATTTCGTGCCACATTGTGTCCGCCGAGAGGACAACTCAATGCAGGCCGGGGGCGTTTCAAAATTTGAAAAAACAAGTTTTGAAACAACGCCACCTGCATTGTTTTTGCCATAATTATTATTCTGCTCAAATTAGTGTTTCATTTTGTTTTTCACTTTTTAAATAATTTCTTAACAGGAAACAAATTGGATTAGCAAATTGAGAGTAATTATGTACGACATTTCGGGGCAAATGTGACACTTTAAGAAATATGATTTTTAGAAAAGTAAAAATTTGCAATTTTAAAAATAAAAAAGATGGAAATAGAAGAGTTTGAAATATTATAAGAATGATATTTTTAGTTTTGTTACAATTACTCGACTTGTCGCAATTACCTCACTTACAAATTCTTAATAATTATTATAAAGATGGCTTTCAATTCAAGAAATTGAAAATTGAAATTCTTCGCTTTTAAATTTCAGAATGTCGTTTTACCTTGTTACGAAATGCTAGATAAGTGGCTGAATTTTGAGTAGACGGAGTCTAGGGTTTATTTCGCATTGTTTTTATAAATGAGGTGTAGGAGATTCGGTGGTTATGTATGATTAGCGAGGACGGACAAGACAAAGACATGGAATTTTGAAGTAGTCAAAGTAGCAGCGCCTCGTGGGCGAGACATGTCCCGTGAAATTACTCTAATAACACTTGGAAGACAAACAATGCTAAGCCCACAATCACAAAATTGAGCTCTGAATACTCAATGCGAATTCTAAAACATCTCTTTTATTTGAATATAGTTTGTTTCAACTAAATTGATATTTAAAGATAAAAAAGTATTCAGATTCTGGGTGTATTCAAATTCTATAAGTATTTAAATTTTGCGATTATAAAAATTTTGTTGAGGATTAATATTCCGTGAGATGAAACGTTAATGTTAAACAAGGATTTAGACAATTTGAAATTTTTGTAAACTGAATAATTAATTTTAAATGAGGATTTAGAACATGTTGCGTGGTGATGTAATGGGATGGAGAGAGCAAGGTCCGCAAATTTTCGACGCACTTTGATCATTGTGCGAGAGCGTGTGCGCGGTGACGTCCATTGAATTGTACAGCGGCCCGGTTCATCCATCACGAGACGGGCAGATCGTCCGCGCGCGACCCGCGCATTCTTTTGCCCTTTTCATTCGCGTTGCCTTTGATTCCCGACCGCCTTTGAAATCGAAGCGACGCTTCCTCGTTTGTCAAGCGACCTGCAAAAATAACACGTTCTGGGGACTTGAATGAACCCGTCGTCCTCCCCCCCCCTCCCACCCTACTTCCAATTTTTTATTCCATTTACAATTTATTCTTTTTCTGGCAAATAATTATATATTCAAGATGGAAACATTTTCCAACTAACTCATTGAGATAAAACGTCTGAAACAATTTAAATGCTGTTATTATATTTTAATTTGGAATTAATTTTTTTTTCAATTTTCATAATTACTATCATTGATTTTCATAATTTTATTTAAGTTTTTTAAACATATTTTTTCTTTTTTTGGCTGGGAAGAATAGGCGCGACTCAAAAAAAGGAGCCAATTTTTGTTCCCCGAAGATTGTGGGCTGAATGCATAATATAAATTTCATCTCACGTCATTTGCTTAATTGCTACCTGAATTGTTAAGCAAAAATTGAAAAATGAAATTTCGTTTTGAACGGCAAAAGCGGGAATTTAACGAGATTAAAATATTGAAATTTACATTCTGCTGGAAAATTAAAAAAGTGTGTGTTTTTAAACTGAACCGTTTTCAGAATACAAATTAAAAAAAGAGGAAGAAGAACAAATTGGAGTGATTATTTGAAAAATGTGTACGGTCATTAATTCGAACTTGTGCTCGGCGGAGCGTGAGTTTGCAGCGCGTACCAATCTCGGAATGATTTGACTAATTTAATTTTAGTTTTCTATAACCTGATTTCATCTGGACGTGAGACAAGGACGGCGCGATTCTCAGGCGGTAACGGGGGACGGAGGAGCGAGCTTTTGACACGACATGTGTCGGACGTCTCCCGTGAGATCTAAGACCTCGCTAACTTCCGCTAATCCAAGAATCGGCCTTTTAATGCCGCGCGAGAGGTTCGCGATTATAAATATCAGGCGCTACCGGGAACCCGAGGGGGTGAACCGTCTAGACTGCCAAATGATATTCCCAACTGACAATATGTCGTGCAATATCGGGCATCAAGGACGACAAACCAACATAAGAAAAAAAAAAACCAGAACAAAACAACATGACAAGAATTATATTGAACAGCTAAATGAACATCTAACAAGATGCAAATGTCCAAGTTTTGAATGTTTTTTTTGGAAAAGTAAAAAAACACTTTTATTTTAAATAAAGTATTTCAGAATTAAAAACAAAAAAAATGATAAGTTTTATTTGTTTCTCAATCAAAATGATTGAATTAACGATTTATTGAAAATCCAACAAGATGCAAATGTCCAAGTTTTGAATGTTTTGGAAAAGTAAAAACACAATTTAAAAAAAACGAACATATTTCAGGACTGGAAACAAAAACAAAATGATAAGAAGTTTTATTTTGTTGTTCAATCAAAATGATTTAATTAACGATTTATTTTCACATTTAGTTTGATTTTCTAATTTTTCTATTTTTCTAATTTCAAATTTTCAAATGAATTAATTTTATTTTTGAAGATTTGTTAATTGAACAGTGTTTGATGTTTGATCATCGAAATTCGAAAAATAGAATAAACATTGGTTTCAGTACACATGATAGCAGCGCAAAATGTTGAGCTTTAACCGCGCAATTAAATTCAATATTTCCGTGAGATTTGCATCTTTGTTAGTTGGGGCGTAATTGTGTCGGCGCAATGAAACAATGATCCAGGGATAGTCGGGGTCTTCTAGGGGCGCGCTTGTAGCCTTTCGTGTCGCCGAAGATCGAGCGAGATTGCACTTTTGCATGCTCGTAATGAAGTGCTTACAATTATTCTCGTCCACCTTTGGTGTCGCTGTACGAATACAAAAGTATTCATTTTAGAAAAACACAAAAAAAAAAAATATCAAACAATCTTCAGCATCGAAATGAAAGGACAAAGTGTAAAAAAAAATTGAGAGAACAAATTTAGGAACTGTGCGAGTTATTGTGACATGAAATCACAAAAAATTTAAACGTGAAAAAGGAAAATGAAATGTGGAAAAAAAGTAAATCAGTTGAAATTGTTTGTTCGTATTTTGATGGGAGGTTTTTTTTTTTATATTTGTTGTGTTGTAAGAAGAAGAAAAAAAAATGAGATGCAAAAAGTGTACTTTCGGCATTCAAATGAGGGACAATTTCTTGAATCGCATGTGACACAAAGAAAGAACGAGACAGCGCAATTTCGCGGATAATTGATGCAATTAATTCGGAAGGGCAGCTGCGGAGGGCCTTCGTCGTGGCACGCGACTCCTCGCAGCGGCGCGTCCAGCAGTGCCGCGCTCTCAACCCGGGCCGCAGTCGATCACGGCGAGATTATTTTGGGACAACTGGTGTAACGGCGCACGAGTGCGCTCCAGATGCCAGTTTCGATGGGTCGCATTGTCGGATCGGAGACACGCTTTTGATTCGCCAAAGCAAATAAAAAGCTAATTCAAATTCCCCGCCACCTTCTTTTTTTCTTTGACCCCACTTGTGCACGATTGGTAATTTAGTCGGGGTTAAATTTAAGCCAAACGCTGGGAGATGATTTTCGCATGGGACATTTTGTAATTACACTTTTAACGTATTCTTTTTACATTTTCAACGGACTTTTTTCTTGAATTATTTTTATTTCCAATTGTATTTCTGTAAAACTGATTTATATTCATGTAATAATTTCAATTGTACTTACTTTTGTTGGTAATGATTTTGTTCTTTTTTGAAGATGTTTTTTGACCTTTTTCTTTTGGAAAAAATTAAGTCATTTCGATTACTGAAAAGATTTTTTGTCCGAGAAATTGTAAACAGATTAAAAGAACAATGAACGATATTAAAAGAGGGAAAAATTGTCTTGGCAAAAAAGTTGGTCTTGACCACAGTCGTAATGGACTCGACAGTTAACATCGCGTGCGTGACATGCAAAAGTATTAATATTCCTCTGCTAACATCTTCTTCACTTTCCCATGATCGTAGATCTTTTACTGTAAAGTACACGTTGCTATTAGAGTTGAATCACTTCTGCAATCGATAAACATTTTCTTCTATTTTTTCCCCATTTTTTTTAACTTTAACGTCCCGTTTAAGTGAAATTTCTTCTATCATCAAACGGTTTATAAATTTTTGAAATAATTCAGAAATACTTACTTGCGTATAAGAAATTGAAGCGTACAAAGATGAAAAAATTTAATCATCGTTATTTTTATTTTTAAAAGTAAAAAAATAATTTCGTTTAATTAATATTCAGTTTTACTGTAAAATTTTTTTTTCAGGATTGAATCATCATGGTGCAATTGCTTCAATTGTAAAAAAGCTTTCAGCTACCTAAACATGCCTAATTGTTATTAGTTGATGAAGATATAATCACAATGTGAGCAAATACCTCATCACGCGATCAACTTATATCAACAAAAGTTATCTTCATTGAATTTTGTCTGCTTATTTTCTTCTTTAGTTAAAAAAACCTCCAGCATGATTTCTGTGATAACTTTTATTTATCTCTCTCTCTCTCATTAATTCAGTTTTTCAATTATTTTTTTGAATCATTATTTTGTTTTGCATTTATTTAATTCATTGTTTTTTTATAGGAAAAAACCAATTTAGATCGAAAATGCTGTTCGGGGAGGGATACAACATGGGATAAAATTTCGGTGGGTTTTTCGCAGCGGCGATGATGACGTGATAAAAGAAAAGTGCGAAGTTACGGCCGTTACATCCGCTTCCGTCCCACGACCTTATTTGAACGATGGTGCTTGCGCAGCTTCGCTGCCCCGGGGCAGTTACGGACTTTTACGAGACAAGATATGTACGCAAACGCAATTGCGGGTCGCAAAACGCGAGAGGCTACCCGTGCCACCACCTACGATATCAAAAACGCTCGCGTGCACGCAAACATCCGCTTCGCAAAGATAATCGCGAATAAACGTTTCTCGTTATATTACATTCTTTCATGTTTTTCATTCGGATTCCACTCCAGAGGCGCATCGACAGTTCAGTCCAAGCTTAATTAATGGCCTGCTGCTTTATTACGAAAAAAACCAACCGTTTATTTGCGTCTCCGCCAATGACGGATGGGAAAACCAACTTGTTCCTTTTCTTTCCCTCTTTTCATCCCACAATGAATTTTCAATTAAATGTTTGTTCTCGTTTTCATCGGCAAAAAGATTCCTTTTTTTCCACGTTTTAAATTTTACATCCCACTTTGTTTTTGAAACACAATTAATTCTCTCGAATTACCTTTTTTGTAGTGATTAATTTTAGTTTGAGAGAAAAAAAAGTGTGTAAAGGGGTTAACTTGGTTTTATTGAATAATTTTTTGTATTTTATAGCTCCGAACCTGCGATAAAGATAATTTCTAATCGACGCTCTTTGTCTTTTCATTGGACATTTTATTTATCAGCAACAATAAAACAATAACCGAGGATATAACAATCATAGAATTTTCAATGCCACATTATTCATCGGTTAATTGTTTTTTTTCCTCTTACATAAATAATTCGCAAATTAATTTGAAAACCGACAGGCGGAATATTTTGCATTTATTTAGCGTATCCTATATAAACGAATTGCCTCGGCGACAACGAAAAAAAAAAACTTCAACAAAAATCTCTGTGCTGAATTGCGTCGTTGCGTGGTTGTCAAATCGACGTCACTTTGAAATTTAACGCCGCGAATAATTTTTCAATAAATAAATTTTTATTTGACAATAAAATTAATTGCACGTACAGTTTGTTCCTTTTTTCTCGTTTACTGATTGGAAATCAAAGTAGACAGTTTGAAACAGAATTGTTCGTTTCTTTTTTTTTTTTTCAACTCATGAAATTTTAATTGAATTTTGACGTTTGATAACAATATTTTTCGTTGTATTTTTGTTTCGAGCATGTCAAATTCGAACGATTATGACTTCGAGTGTTTTTATTTCCGGTGATTTATTGAGTGTGAAAAAAGGCCACCCAGAGTCCTTCGAACGGGAAAAATTAGTTCCTTTGGAAACAATCCTTTTTTTTTAATTGATTACATTTTTTTGAAAAGATTTATTTTTGATTGATATGATTATATACATCGTATGTATATTAGAAGAAAGTGAAAAAAAAGAGGGGGATAAAACGATTCATTTGAAGCAGAATCAATGAAAATTGAATATATTCACGTCACAGAAATCAAGACAAATTGGAATCTCTGAAGAGCGGAGTTGTGAATTGAGTCTTTTGTCCGGCAAGATTCGAGAGCATAGCCTTTCTGACTCTCCTTTTCCTTGCCGAGTCTTTGTCTCGTCCGGCATATCTTATTAGTCGGCCATAATAAGCCGCGACGTGCGACGATCGCCGGCTGAATCCGTAAATATGCGTCCCGCTCTTTTATTGCCGTCAAAGGCATAAAACCCGCGCCGACGTTTCGCTGCGCGTCCACCTTGAATACCCTCGGCGTCAATTTTTCACTCGACCCTTTTATTTCCACACGAACTTTAACGCCGATTCACGTGTCTCAATTTCGCTCAACTTTCAAACTCTTGTCGCCAATTATTATTATTTCTGACTCGAATTCCATATTTCCCCACCCCTCCCACCTTCCTCTTGTTTTTTGTCAGCCTCGCATAACGTAATTGCAAACTTGAGAAATAGTCAAAGGTTTTGTTATCTTCAAACAAAGTTCAAGCCTTTGAATGTAAAAATTTAAGCTAAAATATTTACAAATGAGAAAAATTTTGTATTAGTTATTGTTTAATGAATGTTCAAGGGAGTTTTTAAAAGTAATAACTTTTCTCAAAAAATCAATAGCGACTTTTCTTTAAAGAACTGAAAAAGACGAAAATTGTTTTAAAAAATAAGAACATAAACTGAAAAATCATATTTGATTATCTGAGAGGATTTTTTGGATGAAAATAACAAATGAAAAAGTTATATTAGTTATTGTTTAAAGAATGTTCAAGGGAGTTTCTAAAAGTAATAACTTTTCTCAAAAAATCAATAACGACTTTTCTTTAAAGAACTGAAAAAGATAAAAATTGTTTTAACAAATAAGAACATATGAAAAAAAAACTAGATAAATCATATTTGATTATCTGAGAGGATTTGGATGAAAATAACAAATGAAAAAAATTGTATTAGTTATTGTTTAATTAATGTTCAAGGGAGTTTCTAAAAGTAATAACTTTTGTCAGAAAATCAATAGTGACTTTGTTAAAGGATTGAAAAAGATAAAAATTGTTTAAACAAATAAGAACATATGAAAAAAAAATGATAAATCATGTTTGATTGGCTGAGAGGATGGGATTTGGATGGTGGCCATTTTTCATCGCGGATCATATTAATAACCATCAAGATCGTTCGATCGCTCGACAAGATCATTAGGCGATCGATTAAACCTGGAAGGAAAAGGTTGCAGGGGCTGTTAATGACCCGGTTCGTTAATTCACACAGCTCGTCTTCTCCTTGTCACTTGTGGTGATGCTCCTTTCTCCGTCTCTCTCTCTCTCTTTTGCCGTTGCTATCCATCTTTGCAGCCGTTTTCCTCGCGCAATTCATGACCGCTCCACTCCGGTCTACGATGCGTCACTCGCTAACGACTCATTGTTATTTCGGAACGACAGCAGTCGGAAATTCATTTTCTATCGGCGTTATCAATTTTTCTCTTACTTCTCCGATAACATTATACTATACAAACATTTGACAAATTAAATATTTTTTCTGCTTAGATGATGAAACAATTTGAAATTGATTTCGAAAAGATTTTACAAAATGCACGAAGAAAAAAATTCAATCATTTATTATTATACAATTTTTATATAATTTTTGCCAAATTGTTTTATAAGTGAGGAACAACAATTAATTCTGAAGAGAAATGATCTGAACTTTTTGGTATATACAAATTCATAAACTATTTTATAATAATGACCTCAAATTTAATATAAATTATTCCATTTTGTGGTATTTTTAACTAATCAGTTTGATGATTTTGATCAAAAATGGATTCTGTCCTCGAATTATGAAATTGTTTGGTAAAAATTATACAAATTGTGATAAAAATTATTACAACTTTTTTCTCCGTGTGCTTTTGTGAACATTTATGAACTTGAATGAACAAAAAAGGGGGGCGGGGTAAATTAAAATCCTAAAGAGAAAAAAGACATGACAAGTGTGAATTAGCTTCATGTATCGAATCATTTCGATTAGCAGCTAAGTTCACTTTCGTCCATCAATCCTTATTGGTCAGATTCTTCGCGCGTCATGTTTGAAATCATGTTTGAATAATACGTTTCCATAAATATATTTTCTCTTTAGCATAACCCTCACGGACGAAAATATATTTTAATATATCTACAAAAGTATAAAAGAT
>JAAMPD010002593.1:0-14038 GCA_025266255.1 Trissolcus basalis
GATTTCGCAGCCTTGCCAATTTTTTCTCAGAGCAGATCTGATCATGACCTACCAGTGTACAAAATTTCAAGTCGATTCAACTCTCGGAACATTACCAAAAACTCAGTGCAAGCGTATATCAGACGCAGTTTGCCCGGTGCGAATTGAAAATTCGTACACACGATTGAGTCGATTTCGCAGCCTTGCCAATTTTTCTCAGAGCAGATCTGATCATGACCTACAAGTGTACAAAATTTCAAGTCGATTCAACTCTCGGAACATTACCAAAAACTCAGTGCAATTGTATCTCAGACGCAGTTCGCCCGGTGCGAATTGAAAATTCGAACACACAATGGAGTCCATTTCGCAGCCTTGCCAATTTTTCTCAGAGCAGATCTGATTATGTATGATTATTAATATATAACTGATCTTATATATTTCAATTCGTCGCAACTCATATATATTTTTATTCGGCGCAACTGCGTAATCTAAACGCAGGATTCTTATCTATTTTTTCCATGTCGGCGCAATCGCAGAAGCCCCTTATGTTTTCATTATGATACGAATTTTCCCATTATTTTAGAATAGCGATCTTCTCAGTTTAAAAAAAAAGTTTTTTATTTAGGAATGTGTAAAATAATTGAGAAAATCACGCTCTTTTCATGAAATTAATTTACAATCACATTATTAATTTTTAATCAAGAAAACTGTAATGTCGGTAACTCCCGGTTTGACATTACATTAAGGTGATGCATAAGTCGTACAGATGCGAGAGAGATGGCATTAAGGTGATGCCGAAGTCGTATAGGTGCAACAAGGATAGCGCTAATGATGCATCAACGAGTGCGAGAAGGACAACACGAGATTGACTTCGGCATCACCTTAACGATGCATCTTGAATGTGAAAAAGACAACACGATATTGATTTATATATCACCTTAACATAAAAATAAAATTATAAAATATAAAAATATCAAATCCAAAAAAAAAATCTTGTTTAAACGTGAGTTCAGAGAAAATTTTTAAACACTGTTTTAGCTTGGACTTTGAAATTAAAACCTCAAATATAGTAATGCGAAATAAAAGTCTTATTGTTGCTCTACATTTAATTAGCATTTCATCTGTTATAAAAATTATACATTTTATGATAAAAAATTGCACCGGAAATCTCAACGTGACAAAACCTGTGACTTAAATTACATTAACCAACAATGATTTCTACGTAAAAGGACCACATAATATATTGTTTGTATCCACAAATATAATATATTGTTTTTTTTTTCATTCAATTAAAACTTGAATTATAGAGTTTGGTATATATAAGTAAATATGTATAATGTATAATTATTTGCACATGATTCGTATATAAATGTCCGTGCGTGCATATCTGTATAAATAAACACGCATATACAATTTATCAATACATTCAGAATTAAATTTTTCTCATCTTTTCGAATGAAATTAGCGGATCTACGTAGCGTTCATTAATCTATTTAATGTACAATTCGTAAAGTCCTAAATGAAACCACTTGTTGGAAATTGATGCATTATAAATTTCATTAAATTTAACAGGTTTTAAGTATACCCTTTACATTAATAAAAGCTTTTTTATGATGATTTTGCGGTGATTTCATGCGATGAACTGACAGCGGCTGATTTGAACGATGGAACGAATTCGGCTGCATCAGGGTTTAATTTACTCTGGAAAAAAAAGAGACAAACACGTATTACAATTTGATCTCAGGTTTCGCAACGTGTACTGACGCACTAATGCTCCGATTAGGTACAGACCTGCTTTGCAAGAGAATCATCAAAAACTCGGAGGCTATTCAGCTGCTGGCAAAGTTCAGCTCCATTGCACTCCGGACTGCTTGTAGCTGTTGACCAAGCTACCGTTGTCTGATTTCTCTGATGCTGTCGTTCTTCTTCCAGCATCGCCTCCAAACATTGTTCCATCAGTTCCTCCTCTTCAAGTTCTTGTAAGACCTACAATTCATAAAACTCTATTATTTACAATCTCGAAAAAAAAAAAAAAATGAACCGCTAGCAGATGTGTTTTTTCGCAAATTGTATTTTGCGATTCATTCTTTGTTATTTTTAGAACCTCTTATTTATATTAGATCTCTATTTTTAGTTATAACTTGCCTGCTTGTCAAATTCCTCTTCATTTTCCATCCACATGTATTCAGAGAAGTCGCCATCTGTTATGGTCTGAACACCATTGTCAGCCTCGACTTCGTCGATGTAAGAAATGAGTCCGCTTTCGTGACCATAGTATCCATTACCGGATCCACTGTTTGGAATCTTCATTTTCATATCAACTGCGAAACAAAGAACATTTCACAAATGAAAATCGTGTGCTCCGATTTTGATCATTCTTAAAATTGGAGTGTTGAAATTGAAAGATAAAACGAAACGAATAAGAAAACAATCGTTATTCGTATATGAAATAACATTAAATTGATCACGAGGTCTGTTCGCGCGTCAAGGCCAATGCCGTGTTTTTTTTTCGTCAGACAATTGTAAAACAACTTTCATTTCAAGATGTTCCACTCGGCTCAAATTTACACGGTCATCGTCTGGTAAAAATTTATCTATATATATCGAGGACAACGAAATCCGGGTTATTGAAAACCAAAATTTGCCCCCGATTCAATAACAAAATCGGCCGTTTCGTGCCAAACGGGCACCGTATTTGTAAACAACCAGAACGTTATATTGTCACAATTGGCCGTTTATTTTGTTTACGCATCGACGTTCGGTCTCGCGACACTGCTTGTATATAATTTTAATACGCCACCAAACGGTTTCGCAAAACACGAGAATAATCGACGAACGGGACGAAATTTTCAACTCACCTCAGTTGATTCAAGTGCACTGAATATCTAAGGCGCGGTTGCGGATACTGCTTTGCGTTGCAGGCAAACGAACTGGCTTATTCGATGCTGACAAAAGATTCGTACTGGTGATTATTTGGACGGCTATCCACCATAAATCGTTGAATTGCGTCGAACTCGGTCAAGTCGGTGGAAAAAGTGATAGAGATTCATGTTGGTGTGTGGTGGAAGGATCTGTTGGAGCGCACCCAAGCTGTCCTCCGCGAAACTAAGTTCAACGAGAATTTACAACAGCTTCGTCATTTCAAAAATAATTCATTTTCAAGCGACATTTGAACAAACACTTACGGACCTCGTGAATAAAAAAGTGACACTTTATTAATTGACAATAGAAGGTTAAAAGTTGTTTGATTTCTCAAACTGCATTACTGAGTTACACTTTTTGATGCCACAATTTTAATCCTTGGGTTACAATTTTTTAATGTCCAAAACATTTGCAAAATAAATGCCCTGAATTTTTTATTTATTTACACGTCTTTGGTTGGTGCTGTCAACGGGTAATTTTTGTTTGACAGTTCGGATCGACAGCATTGCCATCTAGAGGGGCAAGGTGGATTTGAAATTGAGCGAAGGTAACTTTATGAACACGGTTATCTCAAAACGAAAACGTGGGTTTGTTATGGATCAACATTGTGTAAATATAAATTGTTTGTAACTATTATTGTAACAATTGTTGACGCAAGGGATGGATATAAAAAGACAGTGTGTGGAGTGTGAAAACACTGAGTTTTTCTAAAGAGGATGGATATTACTTCTGTTCGGCGTGTCATACGCAAGTTGAGGTAAGCAAACAAAACAAATTATTTTTAACTTTTTTTCAATTGATGAAAAATATTCTGATGTTAAATAAATATTCACAGGTCTGTCACTTAAATAAAATATCAACGTTTGTCTTGTTTAGTAAATAATAGAATATACAATAAATAAACATAATAACAAATTGCTACAATTATTTTTGTTTTANCAGGACTTGAAAGAACAAGTCTACCAGGAAGTTTACAATTCAAACGTGCGATTGAACAAAAACGAAAATCAAAAGGAAGAAAAAGAAGAAGGTAAGTTGAAGGAAAGGAAGACATGTTGTTTAGTTTTATAATAAAAATAATAACATTGAAAATGATAATTGAATGTTAATTTCAAAACTGATTTTAAAAAATTAATTCGAATAACTATAATTTTCAGATGAACCAACGGGGTACACTACCTGGGAGATGTTCAATTTTGCTCTTGTAGGTCTTATAGACGAGCTGATTGCACTAGGAGCAAGTCCGGCAATCAAATTAACAGCCCTTCAATTGTGGGCGACTTATTTGCAAAAACATGAAGTCGCATTCTTATCAACGACACAGAAACTTGCTCCAAAACTTGGACTCAATCACAAATTTAGGTCTGCTTCAATGCAACTGCATACTTTAGTTTTTCAAACAGTTTTACATTAATAAACTAATTTCTCAATTCAATTGTAGAGATGAAGCAATCATTTTTGGAAGAAGAAAGGCAAAGAAAAAGAAAACTGTAAAATCACAACCACTTAGCGACGCATCGTCAGGAACCGACATCACTAAAATGTATATTGGTAAAAGAAAAGTAAGCAGATTGAAAATCTAAATGAGTATTTTGAAATTGTAATAATTAATGTTTGTTAATATTTTTTGTTTGTTTTTTTTTTTTTGTAGAAAAAATACGCACAATCGCAGTACGAAAGCTTTATGAGTTCCCAAGAAGCTTCTGAAGCCACTTCTGGTACAGAGTTTAGTGAAGTCAGCAGTGTAGCTTCAAACAGGAGGGGCGTGTAAGTTTAAACGTTTTTCAATATAAGTGAGATCTGTATTTTTTTTTATTTCATTTAAAACTGTTTTTTTAAATGACATTCATCTTTCAGGATACGAAAGTTTAGTAAATTGGCTCTCAATTGTAAGAAACTAAGGAAAAAAGTTCCAAAACACATCAAGAAAAGGGTCAGAAACCCTAATAATACATTTGCAAGAACGCCTTATATACTGTCCAAGACCGTACTAATCACTATAATGTACATAGCTTTGCGAATACACGACCAAAATATTTTTATGAGCGACTTATTACGGTAAATTTATGTTACTAAAAATTTTCTTTCTTATTACGTTTTTTCTTTATTAGTAAGTTTATTTGTTTCGAAATTACGAATTAATTTTTTTGTAGATTTGCTCGTGAAGGACACATTTCATTTTACAAATTGACTGAATTGCTTGCCGATTATGATATCATGTCAGATGCTTATAACAACCATACATATTTATACAATGTCAAAATATCCTACACGAGCTACAGGTATCATTTGACGCAAACACTCATGTTTTTGGGAGTTGAGTATTTTGTCATGCCTGACATAGAACTCTTAATCGAGAGATACTGCACTGAACTGCAATTACCAAGTACGTAACTTACAAAGTTAGTGACCCTGAAATTAAAAGACCAAATAACATAATATATGTTTATTTTTTAGGAGGTATTATGCTCTATGCTAAAAGGTTGTTGGCCTTAACAAAACCAAAAATGTTACTAAAAGACGGACGTTATGTTCCAAACTTCGAAGGAAGAGCCATGGGGTTCATTGTGGTTGTTCTAAAAATATTGTTCGCCTTGGATGGAATAACAGAATACAAAATCAGCGATTTGGCTGAGGAGATAAACAGGCGAGCCAGTGAAAAGAATATCCTTGACTCAACACTGTTCAGTTTTCGAGAGTGGCAGTGGTACATTGAGTGTCGGAGGACATTCCTAATGGCAATTAACTTGCCTACGAAAATAAGGTACGAGCCAGACGACCAGGAACAACCTTACCTACTAAAACAATTTTACGAAACTATGAAAAACAGGACACCTGATCTTGTCAAGCATAGTTTTCCATTTTATACGTCGTACAACATGTGGCTTGAACAGATGAATGACCTTCTGCCTTCAAAGGTAGAGGAAACGTTCCCTCCATCATTCACGCCTATGCATTCGTATCTCCAGCAGATACTTGCGAATCCAAATTACAGTCTCCCTGATATTTTGCGAGTAAATTTCATGGATACTAAAGTAGGATTCATGACAAAACCAAAGAAGTAAGATAATATTATTTTTTAATAAAACACCTCCAATGTAACAATCAAATCATGAATATTCTTTTTTTTCAGACTCATTGATTTAGCAGCACAATGTGATATAAAAGTGAAAGTCGTAGACTCTAATTTGCATTACCTGGAAAAGATGGTCGCGTACAGCTTAATTTCCTGTTTTTCACACGATCGTTTCACCAAAATGGAGGACGTGGAAGTCGTTGAGAGCAATTACAAGAATAATCCGGAAAATTTTCAAGAATTTCTTCAAAGGGGAGAAAAAACTGCGATCAGCATAGATTGTGAGAAACAAAATTTGAACGACAGTCAATGCTACGTTGAAACTTATAATTTAAGTCAGAATTACGTAGATGAAAGTGACGATTTTTGTTTTGATGCACTGGACAGTCACGGTAAGTTGCTGATACCAAAGAACGAGGATAGTGATTCTGAAGAAGAAGAAAGCTTCGAAATAGCCCCTGAGGAGGTTTTGTTCAGCGAGGAAAAACAGCACCTGGCTGAGAAGCTACCAGTTTGCGTTCTGAGAGTCAAACCAAGATATGTAACTTACATTATAGATAAAGAAACCGGCAAATTCGATTACGCAGCGCCATTCCATATAGATCAATTACCGAAAAAGGTACGCAACAGATTACTGATGCTCGTTGAAAAATCTGAGGGAAAGAAAGAGTTGTTGATAAAAAATGCAATGGATTGTTTCGACGATCAGCCTGACAGCGATGATAACTGTGCTTTTGAGCACAACGATTCTAAAGAGGATTGTATAGATGGTACGGAGATTAGAACACTTTTCAGACCCTATAAGCATTATTGGACTTATCGGTTTTATACGAAAGGCAATGACGACAAGTTTGAAAGAATGCTTGGCAAAGAATTCCCGCACAGTTTTGCCTGGTTGCTCACGGAATGTGCGAAAATATCTGAGATGAGCGAGCAAGAGCTTTATCGAGAGATCATGATGGTGGAACACTATATCTCTTTAGCGTTAAAAATTCGGCAAAAATCGTACAGGCGATTGCACATGGGCATACCTCGTAAAGTTAATTATGCTTGGTAACCTTGCAACATGTTTCTTAGAATATTTATTTCACTCTCTGGTTGTATTATTTGTTCAAAGTTTAGATACCCAGTACAAACTGTAGATAGTGTTAAACGACTGTTAATTAATACTCGACGTTTATCCATTGCAGCTTGAAGTTGTATTTTGTAATGTATATTTTGAACTGACTGGAAGACTGATTATTGAATAAAAGTATATATTCTTTTGAAAATGTCTGAGTTAAAATTTGTTCCCACCACTGAGTAAACGACAAATCAAGTGAAACAAATACATAGAAATTAAAGTTTTTTTATTGTATCAAATTGAATATGTTTATACAAATTATTCGATTGGAAAAAAGTGTTTTTGATGAATATGAAAATAATGATACAAAAGTTTCTTAGAGTCGTATGACGTTGCATGAAAATGAATGAAGGAACACAACAAATTAGGAGAAATCATAGAAAAGCATAATTACAGAATTGTATACATGTAATTAAAAATCGAACATACATAGGATAGAAAAGTAGCTTACATGTAAAATAAATTCTATACAATTTCGTGAACATAAATAATATGTGAATTGTAAACATATAAAAAGTGTTCATTCAGTTCGAAAATAAAAGGTGACGTTGCAATTATATCATTAAATCGAGCACGTTCGCACGAAAAACGAACATCGAATTTGATTTTGAATTCAGGTGAAAATTAGCAAATACATTAATTTGGATCGATACGCTTGTGTTTCACAGTTTATTATAAGGTTATAGATAAGTATAGAATAATCGCTATTATAGCTGCTGATCGTAAATATCAATGTCCGAATCATACAGTTGACGGATTTATCGGCTCTGAGAAATCAATTTTAATATTTGATCAACAAAAATCTCAATTGTTCGTTCTTTCTGTATAAAATCGCAGACATTTTGTTATAAATGTAAAAAATTGACAGACATCTTTTTAGTATGCTTGTACGACATTTTGTGTTTCATTTTGTTTTCTTTTCTCGTCAACAATCAACGATCCGAGTGTGCGCGTTTACTACTTTGAACGAATAAAAAAAAATGGGTGAATTTTCGTTTTTTTTATCCTCTTGTACACACAGACTCATGCGATATCACATGCACACTTTTACTTTATTATTATTTTTTTTTTCGTTTTTTTCTCGTAGTTTTTTTTTCGTTTTTTTTGTTTGAAGTATGGCTTGCGTTGTTGTCGACAGAATGGCCACTTCTTGATCCGAGGGAGAAGGCGAGGAACGTCGCTCATGTGCTTTTGTATGTGCCTGTCCGTCCGACATATCCTTCGTATACAAAGCAGTTTCAAAATCACGCGCATAGGCCGAGTATTTGTGCTCCCAATGAGTGACGCGCAGCGAATGGCCTTCGTCGTTATTTAGTCTTATATAGATAACAATTAATGACACATTAAAATTTCTACAGTGTGCAGGATAACCGTGTATAACCTGCTCCGGGCACGGCCCAGTTTCATTTAAAAACTTTCTTTCCCTTTCTGTCCGTTCGCTTTTCTTTATCCATTTTGTATCTTTTCTTAACGTTACTTATGTGATTACGATTATTATTCACTCTTGTTCGAAAACAATACAACTATAATAACCCTCCAAGCATGTTTTCTGCTGTTTTTTTATTCTCTTTTTATTTCGTTTTAATTTTTTTTATTCATTATCATTATAATCAATAAACCTACTATTATTTTATTGCGTTTGAAAAATGTAATAATACAATACCATGGCGAAACAGTAATTTCTTTTTTTACGTTTTTTCCATGACTGTGGTTCTTGTGTCGCGTTTGTTTTGAAATTTAGGTTCTCGGCTGTATGTTTGCTTCAAAAATGAAAAATTAATTCTTGATTTAGTGTTGCAGATAGTGCAAACATATACCTATGCAATATAATATATATTTTTTTTTTGGTTTTAACGAAAGAAAAGAAAGTTTTTCTTTCCGAAATACAGTGATGATAAGCAATTATTCGTTCATTTGGTGATGCGAATCTGTGACGATTTCCTGCAAAAAACAAGACGAAACAACATTAATCATTCGAACTGACATTTATTTCAAGTAATAATTGTATCTGATTTCAATGAAGGAAACTTACATTTGAAAGAGATTCAATATGTTCAGAAACTGCTGCTGCCACTGCTTTCTCGTTTATGTCGATTTCTTGGATAGCCTGAAAAAAGATTCAGATTATTAAATTGATATTTGTTTGTTGCTTATAACAAATCTAATTGTTCAAATTTTCGAAAAGTCAATTTCTAAATAAAATAATTTTCAGATGGCCCCTCGCTCTATTGTCTTCATAAACCAAAAAAAAACTATTTTTTTTTGGTCATAAGATTGCCAGAACTCAGCAAGCTTTGACAACTGATTGGCGATCATCATTAAATCCAAGATTTATTACATGGAAAAAAAACGGAAAATTGTTGCCTTAAATCTCACCTTAGTTACTGAGGCAACATCTTCAGTGATTGCTGGAGCTGGGTTCGGAGCATCCGCAGGAATAGCTGGTGGGGTTTGTGGTGCCTTTTCGATCTCCTCAGACATGCCGTTCTCCACAATGATATTTTCAACAGACTTCTTAGGTGTTTCTGTCGGGGAGAGCTGTAAGAAGGATCAAATTCAAACAAACGTCTGGCATGAAACTCACGAATCTTCACACCTGCGTGATATTAAGTGTACTGAAGCATTTAATGTAATGTTCTTCAATGATAAATTGTTCCATGATGAAGATAATTTGAATTGAATAAACTCTGAAAATCGTGTAGTGTCAATAATCAATAACAAAATTAGTATGTGGAATAATGTTAAGACACGACGAGTTTCATCAGCATCAATTTCAAACTGATTAATGACAAACTGCTAGAGAGATTTAATAAAAAACATTCATCGTTATCATGAACAAATTGAAAAAATCAAAAACATGAATTAATGATTAGTCAATGGATACATGTTCAGGCTCGAAGGCAGCGACAATCATTAAAAGCAGCCTCGTTAGCTTGCAAGTACACGGTTTAGGCAAACACAAGAAAATAGGCGAAAAAAAGCTGTCCGTCTGATAAAAACCAAGAGGCAAACACAGTGGGCGCAAGGGAAATTTCAGATAAAAGAACAGAAACGAGAGAGACAGAGAAGTAGTACAAACTCATAACTAAGGTAGCTTTGCTCCGGTGATCATAACTCTTCCTTCAACTGCAATTTATATATTAAAAAAAAAGTACACGATTAAAAAACATCATGTTTTATCCCAAGTGATTCTGATGGTTGATGCGAATAATGAATGACAAGGATTGTGTCACGATGACCGGTACAACTTGCTTGGCAACTCAACAGATTTATAGAAAAAAAGTGAAACAAAAAGTAAAAAAATAATGAAACCAACAAACAAGGAGAAATAAAATAAAAAAACATTTTTTCAGGGTTTGAGAGGTATGGTGGGTGATGGGATCGGGGAAGATGAGGCCGGGGACGCACACGGGGGGAGGCCGGTGTGCAATGCAATCGCATGTGACGTTGATCCGTTCGCCAAGTGGACATGCGCAGGGGTAAGTTCACCTGATGGTCAAAGTCCTCGTCGCTCTTTGAGGAGGCCTCCTCCGAATGGTTGGAGAGGTCCTCTGGCGGCGGCAGTTGGCACGCCTCGAACTCGAGCTCGAGGTTGGTCGGCACGGGGGGCAGTGGCGCTTCTTCCTCCAACTCGCCGCTGGCCATCGTGGTGGCGACGAACTCCTGAATGACAGGCGCCGGCGACTCGGGCAAAGGCGGGGGAACATCGCTCGACTCATCGGCAGGCTGATCTTTGGGTTCAGCGCTGTCTGCCGTCTGGACTTGGGGTTCCTCGGCTTTGAGCGCCTCAGCGAGGGCGCTGGCGCTCGCAGCGGCCTGCTGGGCCTGCTGCAAGGGCGAGGGGTCGATCGGTGTTGGTGGAGGACTGGACGGGAGCTGGGACGGGAGGTCCTCACTGGTTTTCCTCTCGGTCACAGAGGACTCTGCCTTCGTCGGCGCTGCAATCGGCTCGCTGCAAACGGTTTTCACCGCTTCCGCACTGACCTCATCTTTTTCGGCGACGACCTCGGGGGTCTCCGTCGAAGGGGCTTGCGCCACCTCCGCCGCTTCCTCCTGCTTCTCTTCCTCAACTGGTTTGGCTTCCTCGGGCTTAGCTTCTTCCTTGGCGGGTTCTTCCACGGGCTTTGCCTCGGGCGTTACAACATCAGCCTCCGTCGTCGTTGGACTGCTCACTTCGGACTTCGCCTCGGCTACCTCGGCGCTCTCCGCTGTCGGGGCAGGGGCAGCTTCGGCTTCCTCTCCGCCCTGAAAAAAGCGCGTTAGCATTAATCAAAACTGTTCAACACTCGGAGCGCTTCAAAGACAACTTGGCAACCTCAAACGGTTTTATGAGTCACAAAACGCTCGTTTTGAACAGTTAGTTGCTGCACGAAGCGCGGATTACTTTTACGCCGCAACTCGCTCTTTCGAGCCGCAAACTTTCTTTGTTACACTTGGCAATGCGCGGGATAATTTATTTATAAAGGTCCCCGTGTATTTATAAATAATTTATTGTACTTTTGTAGGCAAATTTTTTTTTGTTTTTCAAGTCGCGGGGAAAAGAAATGTTGCTCTGGCTGATAGAAAGAAATGATTTATCCGTGACAATGCGAAGATTTAGCGATGCGAGAGAAGGTTTACATTAAACGTTCCGGTGTATGATATTTTTCCAAGCGATATATAGGTAAAGCAGATGCAAGTGAACGGAAAGTATACGGCGGATTTGAGTTATCTTGCTTTGTGTGTATGTGTGTGTGTGTGTGTGTGCGTGTGCACGAAGTGCAGCGTTTAGTTTCAGTTGGTTTGGTCGAGCGTGTCATTGTTTTCTGTGTCTGAGTAAGCGACTTGTCGAAAGAAAGGGCAAAAGAGAACGGGTATACTGGTAACACACAAAAAACTATAAGATCACGAGAATCGCTATTTCTCCCGTTATCGAAATTATTAACAAACGTAATTTTTGCGTTTTTAATAATAAAAAAAAATATTTTTTGTTAAAGTTACTTTTTTTATTTGTCAAAAAACTGAGCGTTCAGTCAAGCCGATAATTTTACTTCATTTTCAATTCCCCGCGTTGGACAATACAAATTGCGTTGACTTAATCTTTTTATATACAACTTGGTAAAAGTTTGGCTTGTTACCAAAAATACGCATACTCGCGATTCTGGCGGTAGTCCAGGCTTTTATACCATGCCTTTATAGGCTGTCTATATCCTTGCGCAGGTGATAAACATCATAGTTTTAATCGATTTCTTTATACTCTTCTTTATAGCCGGCGGTTCTTTTAATTTTCTTGTCAGCTACGAAAAGTTTTCTCGACGTCTCGAAAAAGAAAAAAAGAATTGAAAAGAATAGAAAGTCAATGAAGAAATAAAAACATCGGAACCCTTATTGATAGAAACTCCGATAGGAAACAGACAAAGTTCCATCAAATCGTTGATACCAAACTTGAAATCAAACACGATATTTACAATTTCCTCAATCGTTCGTCCGTAAATTTTCGAAGCTTAAATTTTGCTTGGCGCGGTGAGGAAATTCACGTGACGCAGTCGCGTAATTTTGGATATTAATAAAAAAGTTGCAAAACATCACATCTGGTTAGAAAAGCCACGTAAATCCTATGAATCCATACCAAGGGGACCTTGTCAACCTGGGGGTCCTGATTATCTAACACCGTGGAGCCGCCTATGAGGGGTACAGAGGCAAAAATTTTGCGTGCGCCTCGTGCGAAGAGCCCCGCGGCTCGGTACAAGCCGTCACCCACGGTCCGGCCGATTTGCTGCACCGACTCCATTTCAATATCCTAGCGAGCCCTGGGGATCATTTATCGTTTAGAAACCAAATCGAAAAATCCAAAGCACTGCGAAACCTCACAACTCATGCAACTGTTAAAATCGTTTATTTCTCTCTCTTGTTTTCTCTTATTTTTCTGATTATTTGTTTTCAGCGAGAAAAAAAGAGATGCTTTTCTAGATGAATGATGATGAAATTTTGTCTGAGAATGATAATGAGAAAATAGATGAGATGAAACTTTTGTCGGGCTCAAAATATTGAAGGTCACTTTGGTCACAAACACATGCACACACAATTGTAGCTTGTCCAGATGTCGCAATGGTCATGTGTAATCAAACAAACGCGAACGCTGTGCGAAGACTCAAGGCAGGTGGAGGAATCGCGCCGGTTTATATAGACTCGTTTCGACGCACACAAAATTGTGTGGGTCTGTTTCTAACACTATATATACGTTGCGAGCAATCCAAGAAAATAGACTAAGACGACGTCAAAGAACATTTTTAAATGCGACTTGACAACAATTCGGATGTTGTTGTTAGTTCCGCCGTCAGACGGTGGAAGAGCCAGATGAGGCTGGAGAAAAAAAAAACGAAGAATGAGGAAACGACGAAAAAAAAGGGGAGGACCTGGGCAACTGCGTGACAGTGCCGATGGATACAACTTCGCCAAGGCGCTCACGCATTTCTATTCTTGGGTCAAGAATATGCTGCCGCTAACTATGCGTAGAAACGATTACTAGAGAGGTCTATGTCGGCTACGCTAATGTATGAGCGACAATTACGAAATCACGAGACTAAATTTTCGCACTCATTACTCACTTCGTGTGAATGAAGCACATATTTAGATGTTTCGAAAATTGGAATAGTAGGGCATCTGATACCATTGATAAATATTAATTCGTCCAATTTTTTGTTGCTCCTCGACGAAAAATTAATTCAATTTTTGATCAATTGATATAAATTGAACTTATTCAATTACAGCCCATTTTAATGA
Source organism: Trissolcus basalis (assembly GCA_025266255.1). Classification (NCBI taxonomy): domain Eukaryota; kingdom Metazoa; phylum Arthropoda; class Insecta; order Hymenoptera; family Scelionidae; genus Trissolcus; species Trissolcus basalis. The sequence goes on from JAAMPD010002593.1 coordinate 13,863, forward strand.
ATTTATGACCAAGTTAACTAATTAATTAATTAGCGTGTAACAATGACGCAATTAATTTTATAATCCAATTAATTCAACGTTCACACATTTCATTTGATTGAATTAATATTTATACATTTAATTCAGCTTAATTCAGGGATAAAAAATGAATAGAAAAAAAAAAAAAAAAGGTGGTC
>JAAMPD010002594.1:0-14015 GCA_025266255.1 Trissolcus basalis
CTAAACGGTAGAAAAAAGTTGTAATAATTTTTACCAAACTGTTTTATAAGTAAGGACAGAAATTATTTTAAAAAGGAATTGTCAAACTTTTTGGTACAAATTAAAAAACTGTTACATAATAATGACCAAACATTTAATATAAATTATTCAATTTTGTGGTATTTTTAACTAAACAGTTTAATAATTTGTATCAAAAATAGATTCTGTCCTCCAAACATGCAACTGTCTGGTAAAAATTATACAAATTGTGATAAAAATTATTACAATTTTTTTTCTCAGTGTATTGATTTTCGATTGATTTGTGTGTGATTAGAAATAATATCTCAGGTAGTATAAAAAAAATACTTTTTGGCGTTGTGAGCTTTTGACTTCGCGTTTTTGTAGTTGCTAGTTGAGTGTCAAGAAGTGAACACACAAATGCACTCAAGAAACTATAAATCATATACACTAATTAAATTTTATATATATATAAAAAAAAAATGAGATAAAGAGCAAACATTGGTAGAAAGTAATTCAATTTGCGTAAAACGATATAATCAATTTCCTTTTTACCGAAATTATACATTACGTAATAAAAAAGTACATGCATAAATATATCAAGTTGAGTTACGATGAGCCGCACACGTTCATGGATCTTGCAGAAGCGTATGATGTTTTATCATATACCATTCGGCACGTATGTTTAATGTAGCAGATATCGGTAATAGAAAATCTCGTCCGTCGCGATCTATAGTGTCAGCAATATATATTTTACTAGTCCGCACATATGCCGCCGTGGCAATATTCTATCTGCGTTTCATATGATTTTGATCTGGTCGGTGGTGCTTCTTTTGTTGGTCGCCTCTTTCGTGATTGGCAGAAGATTATATGAAACTCATATGTTGTTTTTTTTTTTTTCAATTTCGCATGATTGGATATAATACCGATGTCAAAAGTCAATAGGTAGATAAAAATTTCATTTCAACACGTTTAACGAAAAGAATTGTTATTTCGTGAAGCTGGGCGACAATGTGTTCGGCTAGTTTCAAAATAATTGCAAAGCATTTTCCTTCAAGTTAATACGAGTTTATTTCCATTTAATGAATATTAAATAGGGGATGGAATTTCTATCAGTTTGAAAATAATGTATTGACTCGTAGAATGCGGATCAGCGATAAAACGTGGAATTTAATCGATATATGTTAATGTCATAGGAAATCGCAATGGAATTGGCAGAGACAATTGAGAGCTTCCGAACGCGACACTCGTGACGTCGGAAGATCAAATTTTCTGCTTTGGCGTACACAAGGCACCTGCTACCCTTCGAGACTTAGAATTGAACGTCGGTCTTGCATATGGCACGGAGGCATACACTTAATCCCTAATTAACCTCAATTCCTTCCAATTCTCACACCGAGGTAAGTTTTTCTCATAGACAAACTTCTACGTTGAACTTGCGAAAAAATTGTCACAATTCCATCTATAGTTTTTACTTATCTAGCTGTATATAATAACAAATTGCGCATTTCAGTCGAGTGATTAAAAATTCAATTTATGATGCAAATTGAAATTTACCATGTGAGACGACGTTATATTTTGGAATTGCTGTTCTAACCACTATTTGCGGTTTATTAAAACATGGCAGTGGTTAGTGGTTGCACATGTCTACTATGTTGGGTGAAATACATCCAAGTAATGACCATTTTTAGATTAATAAATCATTTTGATTTTAATTTGTAAATCTTAAGAGTAACGTGTGTCATATAAATGGTTCCCCTTTAAATACGAAGCAAAAGGACTTTGCAGTAAAAAGCTGCACATTTTTGCTACAATTTGTATCATTTCTTGCACTGTGAAAGCTAGGACAGAGATAATCTAAGTATCTAAACAAACAATATAACAAATTTGTTATTCATATACATCATGTTTGGTATCTTTGTTTAAACAAAATTTTTATAATTTAAAATTAACAATATAATTTTTTCTATGGACAAAAAAAAAGTAGTATTGTTTTTATTTTGAATAAATTTGTTTTTATTAAGGCAGTTCGCTTTTTTAAATTGCGAAACAAAAAAGATTATGTTACTATTAGAAAGTTAAAAATTATGGTTATATGATTTGTGTTACTGTTTATGTGAATTTAATATAAGAATTATGGGGATTCTGTTGCGAGGCTGAAAATTTTCTGTAACACGAAACGTCATAGCAGGGGCCTTCGTTGCGCATTGTGTAGCTTTTACATTAGTTTAGTCGTTCTGTCTGCGGACAAATTGAGATAACGTGATAAAGTCGTCCACACCGCACGTGCTCTGCTATACGATTTCGCTAAGTACCGAGCTCAGCGCGGATGCTTCGTCAAAATTACTATGTCGTTACAGGAGCTTGCTCTTTCTACTCGCTGTTGCAACGTCTCGACTCAAACTGGACTAACGTGTAGAATGACACCGAATGTTTACCGTATAACTTAGCCAATGTCGTTTATATCGAGCTGAAATGATGCGTTAAGTTGTAACCGTGTGAATCTTGTTAGCGAACAACATTCTGTTGATGAAGTTTTTTAACCAAAACATTTTCCACTACGTTCTTCCAAAACTATTCAGCTCACATAGTGTATTCAGTTCCACAGGATATCTGCATTTTGGTTTACAGTTTTTTTGTTACAAAATAAAACAAAAATTTTGTAAAACCACAACTTGATTTGTTATCATTTTTGTTTAAATTATTGTCATTGTTATTTGCATACAGATATAAATATCTATCAAAGAATTATCTCAAGTATTCATCACCTCTTGAATTTTCAGGAAAGAACATCGTCGTGATGAATAAGTCACGTCGTGGAAATATAAAGTAAAAATGTTCATTGACAAGCGCTATACAGCAAGGGAATGCTATGGCGTCAGTCCACTCGGCATGTCAACTCCAGTGTTTACGTTTGAGGGTTTTCCTTGACGCAGCCTCAGGCAAGAGGGATTGGTCCTCGTGTTATCGCGAGTGGTACCTGCAAGCTAATATCCTCCCACTTGCTGTCAGCGCAGACACGTAGCTCATCTTGTCTGCTGATGTCAGCTCAAGTGCGTGCGTTTATTTATCCCTGCGCTTGCGTTTCCTTCTAGTATTTGTCGAGGGCTCAAAGTATCATCCGACTTTGAACTGGTATATTCGACGCAAGTTCCCACCAGCCTTCATTTTTCATCTTCTATTAATATTTCCGAAGCTCTTTTTAATTGCTTTGTTGATATAGTTATCACAGTCCTTAAGGTAACACTTGAGCCTCGACTCAGAGGGTCACCACTTTGTGATGCTCCACAATTGACATCGCGGTTGTTTGTACTTTTTGATTTCATATTATAATTTCACCGAGGCACAAGTGGTTTTTCTCAAAGTTTGTGTTCACGAGATCTAAGGTTCAAATCCTCTTAACTTTTTTATAAAATATTTTCATTATAATGCTTTTGAATTGAATTAATTTGTTTTATTCAAACACTTAAAAAAGATCATATATTGCCCATATATAAAAAATATTTTGACCATATATTGACAATATATTGATTGTTTTCAAAAATCGTTAATGTATAGTTCATATTTAAACTGCTTATATATGATCAATATATTGTCAATGTATGAACAATGATTTGCTGTAAATAATATATTGTTAATATACTGATAATATATTGACGATCGTTTTTAGTAGGTTTGAATTTAGTTTTCCTAGGAATGGAATTTCCCGAATGGAATTAAATTTTCAGCGTCGATCACGTTTTAATGAAAATTTGAGTCTCGACTTTCAATGAACAGAGAGTGATCGAAATGAAAATAATAAGGAAAGTGAAAAATGTACTTAGACTTAGACTGTGATGCTTCTTTTCACGCATGGCGTTGCAAATATTCATGCTGAATACTTATCGGATACGTGACAAATAAAATCACCGCTGAAATGAGAAGCACGGCACTCTAATGCATTACATATATGTACTACGCCACCTAACTGTTAATTCAGCTATCTTTGAAAGACAGGTTACCACGGTCTGACAATTTCGTTAGATCCTTTGTACCCCTTTGATCCTCGCTTTGCATTTTAATAACTGATCGCCGTGTTTCGAACGTAGCGTTATACTATATATACGTACATAGCGTATCTGTGTAGTCTCGCATTTGCCCATGTACCATTGGCTGTTGGCGACGTACCGTGTCATGTTTGCGCAAAGGCTATAAAGGGTGTCTTCTGACAATACTAATTGTCTAGTCTTTTGAACGAGCCAGCGGTCGCGAGTAGCTCTAATTAACGCGAATGACATTCTCGTTGGTCTGACAATCGTCAGGCCAAGGCAAAGACAAAGGAGGATACGTCTTCTTCCTTTTGTCTCTGGGCACAATGATATAACACACGAAAAAAAAAGCTAACTGAATTAAACGAAATAATTGATAATTAATGAAATCGCAAAAGCGAAGTAATCCCTCCGATCGACCCGGTGAATTAATTTAAATTCCTTTTCCTGTAGCGATTTTACATTGCAAATAATTTTGGCTTCAGTGATTTTAATATATGATGGGGGGTCAACGGGATATAACTATACTTAGCGATACGGTTATACGTTGGCACGTAATGTACCACGTCAAAATAGAAAATGGGTCGAGTGAGTCTCAAGATGTGAAGGAGAACGGAACTTCGCAAGATTCGAGCGAGATTAGAAGCCTGGAATCGGTCGAGGACTGCTTGTTTCATGTTCGTGACTATACAACTGTAAACTTGCACTTCGAATCACATGGACAAAAAATGAGAGCCAGAAATCACTCTCACGACTCATGTGAAAACACAAGCCGGGAATATGTTTTTTTTTGATTACGCTGAGTGAGAGAGAATGGCTTGTGAGTTTTTTCAATGCCTGCCGTTCAATGCGATACTTTCCGTAAGTTTCATTAGTGCCGGCGATGAAGCGTCGCATAATCTTTTTCTATTCGGTGTTTGACAATCAATTTCCTCATTTTTCCGGTTTCCCGATGTTCTGTTTCCTGACACGATATAATAAGCAAACACCTCAATCGCCATTTCATTGGAAACAAAAAGAACAGACGGACGCGAGTCATTGTTCCGAGATTCATTCTTCAAATTGAATTATACGATACTGAAAACATTGTTTGCGTTGAACGTAATTCCACATCGCACGTTGTAAACATCTCAAACTGAATACGTTGATCAATAATCAATCAATTCTTGGTAAACCAAAAATGAAATTGATAAAAAAGGTGAACTTTCATGATTAAGGCTTTGAATCAAAGTGGAGTTCAAATTTTCAATTCACCCCAAACGAAAAGAAAATAAATAAAAGAAATATTCGCAAAATTAGGAATACTTTTTATTGAAAAATAATTTCAGTTTTTAGGTATACGTTTTGTTAGTAAAAAAAACTGTGCAAGAGATATTCGTTTTATGTTTAATTTTTTTTGTTCGCAAAGCATGATTGAAATTTGATGTTGATTTCGCAGCTACAAACATCATGTATATTATCGTTTCAGAATTGTAAGACCTAGTTAAGATAAAAATATCATGGGATAATTCAGTAAAGAAGTCGTAAACCTTATATTGCCAAGAATTTTATTGCTACGATGTTCAGTGGAACAGCATAAAACATAAGGAGCTCGAAGTGATTTTGACGTTTTGATATGAGCGAAGAAATGAGGAAAGTCTTTTCAGAGAAGCCGCATGGAAAAGAAAGAAAATTTTCTTTGAAACGATGCAAAATTAAGGAACTCGACGTTATCATAAATATGCTTCGCTTCGTTTCGATGACAAATGCTTTACGAAGATTTGAAAATTTCATCAAGTAAGTCTACTTTGCGACAACAACGAATCGCGAGAGAGATTGATTCGTCTGCTTTTAGCCCTGTGTTGAAATAAAACGCCATTCTCTTGGTTCCGGTTTGTATTTTTTAGCGTTCTTATTTATTTCAAATTTCACAAATTCTTTTCACTCAAAACTTAGTGGATGGTAAAAAAATTTTTTTCTGTAACCTACCTTTCTATGCAGCTTTCGCTGTAGCTGCGGTACTTCATTGTAAGAAGAACCCAAGATGAGTCTAGACAGCTATAGTAATCTAATACCTCAAGTAGAGAATCGATCTTCCGTCAATTGAAATGTACTGGGCTCCCACACAGCAACCTTAGTATTATGGGACTTTAAATTTTTTATTAATTTTTTGCATTTTTCAAGGACACCATTATAAAGATGAAATCACACACAAAATTCCTTTATGCATCATATGTCTGAATGTTACTCTCCACTCTCCACTCAAGTTATTTTGATAACATGATTTGATAATAAAAATTGAATTACAAATTATTAAAAGTCACGTTTGATAAAGTCATCACTGGTGTAGTTTCTACCCCACTGTATGTGTGGGGTTGATCTCCATATTAATAAGATAGGAGTAAAATTTGAAATTTTTAAAAAGGGACTGAAAAAGGTTGTTCCTGAAACGTTGTTTAGTTATCTTAACAGTCTATGAATTTTAATTATCCAGAACCAGAGTAAAATTAGAATTTGAAACTATAATTTTTCACTTTTTGTAATAATACAATGGAGATGCACTTTAATATATTTATTTAAAAAGCACGGATAGAAGTTGTATTCTATAAATTTATGCTGAACAAAGAAGACGCGAATTCTCATTTGTTTAACCGAATTCACACTCCTTGGAATTCACTGAGTATTTATTTGAACTTTATTTGGTTGTCTGTCGTTGCACATCTGAAAGACTACTTTGGAACAAAGACTGTTTTGAATCGCAAGAAAGCGCATAAAATATATATCAGTAGTCGAACTTAAAATTAGGTTCTCAAAAAGATGATCGAACCTATCGTTTCTCACTTTTGGATTGAAAAATTCATATATTCTAACTTTACAGTTTTGCTTGTATTTTTTTTGTCTACAATGTTTCCAAAACAAAACAGTTTTGTTATTCATCATAATTTAAACTACCCATTGAAAACACTCAAAACACTAGAACAACGTTAGTTCGCTATAAAATGTTATGCAAACGAAAGTTTTGAATTTTTGTTAACATTGAAACAGGTTTAACACGCTTTTAATTAAAGTATCTAACATTCACTCATCATCGCTTCTAAGAGACTCGAGCAATTCTCTCAACTGCAGGCGATCTAATCCAAAATTCGAGAGAGTTAGAATTGTTTCCGTCGCAGCAAGAAATATGAAGACCGTCTTATCCAATCCCGTACAAGTCACTTTAATTATCGCATTGCTGTTATTTGCGCGAATTCCGCGGCTTTTGCTAGTTTGAATTACGATACATTATACGAGCTGGATCTTAGAATGCCATCAAACATCTTAGTATGCTTGGATTTCTCTCGAAGTAAAATGTAGGTGCTGCAAAGCGAAAAGCTTTATAGGGAATAGGCGCGGAAAAGATTTCAAGACAAAGAAGTCTTATTCTTTTTCGCCAATAAAAATAAAATAGAAAGAACTTTGCTACATAAATATATAAACTTTTTTTGTATGACAGGGCATAAAAAAAGACAGCGTCAGACATTTTATTAAAAAATCTGTACAAATGTCACAAAAAGATATTAATTGATTTACTAACTAGTATTAATTTCATTACTTATTCAAAATATTTATGTTCTCAGTTTGACTTATACCAATTTACAAAAAAAAAAAAAAAAAATCCATACAATTAATCAAATTAAAAGGCGATCATAAATTTATTACATACTGGAATCATAGCACCTACGATTCATCATTTAAATTCCACCTGTATAGAAAACTATGTTCTATCCCGGAATATATATATACCATTATACATAATTTATTGGAAATACGTATTTTGATATAATGTTTTTTCGATTTTTCACATCACTATTTTATTCGGTTAGAATAGATTTTGAATCCTATTGAAAACATTTGAACCGATCAATAAACCTTTTCACCGTTTGCTAAATTATAATTAATACGGGGATGAGTTAAAGTAAACAGACGATAGGTCATAGCTTAAAAACATGCAAACGTGTTAATCTACGAATTATGGGCAACTTGGTGCTGAAGCTTGCAAGCTCGATGGTGAAAATGGATGATAGGATTTATTGGGGTCGCGATCGCACAACGAAGACACATCGTTTCACGTTCGTTTTATTCGTTAATCGCAACGCGGAGCGTTCGAGCTCAAATGCTTGAGTAAATAAAATGGCAGCTATATAGCTACAAGTTTGCCATTCACTTGATGAACGCAGTAGACGAGGTTTGTTCGTCTATCTGCGATGTTTATTTAACAAAAATATTTTTCGTGGTTAACTTGGAAAAATAAAACGTGCTAAGACAAATTGATACGAAAATATCGTCCACAGGTTTATGAAGAAAAATTTCAAGTCGCTGAATGTTCTTATTCGCACGAAAATCGTATCAATTCGTTCTTACATAATAAACTTCAAACTATGCGAGATATAGTGACTCCGGGAGTCATTTATCATTAAAAAAAAGACCCACTTGAGACAAGAATTTAAAATTATTGATATTTAAGTTTCGATTCGTGCGAAAGTTTCTCATCCCAGAACCGCGAATTTTCATCTTTTGTTTAAGAAGTTTATTTTTGCTTCAATAACAATTCCAGTTATTTGGAGTTTGTTGAACGAAAATCGATGAATCAAAATTTTAAAATCATGCACATGATAAGTTTGAGATAATGAATAAGTGAATATATGATACGTTCAAGTGTAGAGAGATTTACTAGCTTGTGGAATTTTTTTTTCTTTTTTTTTTTACTTAGATTTATATTCTTATCGTAGGTACAGATTTTATCCGCTCTTCAACAATGAAAACATTCGTTATTCATGATGAAAAACTTTTGAGATGGTTACGTTTTATATGTTCAGACGAGTGAGGAACTGCGGATGTGTTTGCATAATTTTACAACTTTTGATCGAAGTCTTTGCAAGTTAATTAAGAAAATGCTTTAACTGGGAGCCGTTTGGATTTCTGTTAGGCCGCATTCAGTCGTCAGAAAACAAGTAGGTCTGTTTTATTTATGAAATGATCCTCCGAGATGGGGAACAGCGCGTGAGATAAACTCAAATATTGAACGGAATATTTTGCGGTTACATAATTTATTTATCAGTGTGAGTAAGTCGTTAGTTAGTAATTTCAATCAACAGAGAATTTTATGGGACAAATTGTTTTGAGGAAATGGTAGTCCTTCGACAGGAAGTAAATATTGACAGTTGAAATAAGATTATCACTGTAGATAATGTAAAGTGGTTTTCGAGCAGCAATCAAATGGTCTTTGAACATAGGAATGGGATCAACAACTGACTGTCCTCTGTGTTTGGAATTTCCAGTGCCTCTCGTTGGGAGCATCAAAGGAGTAAAAGATGAACAGTTGAAAGGCTTCAGTTTCCTAACTGTCTTCGACGGATTTATTGTCTCCGGGTTCGTCTGAACTCAACTTTTCAAACCCTACAAACATAATGACGCAAAAGACTGAGCATACACAATATCGCGTGATATCTTAAGCTCGGGGATAAGTACGTCTGATGGGAACGATGGCTTTTACGTAACAGCAATTTTCGGACGATGTGGACTGAACACGCGAGAAAACACTTTGACCAGTGATTTCGGTATTATAATTATGGCAAGCAGACAAAAGCTTTTTTTTTTATTTGGTTGAATTTTTTTCTTTATTTGGTTGAAAAAGCTCTCTTGACCCAAGGGCTTATAAAATTTTCTTGCGAAATGCGAGAAAACAAAGAAAATTGTTCCTTTTTGGTTATTGTAAGACAACGACGGTGGACTTGCGGGTTTTAGGCAAACTACAAGGAAGAGGAAAGATGAGCAAGGCCGGAAGATAACGGGAGCACGTAGTGCAGAACAAAACAGCGACAAACGAAGCGACGGTGGTACGTTTTGAGAAACAAGACAATGGCACGTCTCGTGCACATAGAACCACGACGAACAGCGAAAATGTTCCCCCCACGGCAACTCGACGGCTTCCGCCGCAACGAGACATTATTCTCCGGGATCCGCTAGCCAATGGGCGGCCAGTCCGCGGCATTATTCTACTCCTCTGGAAAAAACAACATAATCACCTGACGAAAAATGCGCCAACTTGTCAAGTTATGAATTTGTTTTAGCTAACCGCGTTGCTTCTGAAATCGTGGTCGGAAGTTTGTTCGTGGCATTCCTTCGAGGGTTTATATTTCCTATTGTTTTAGTGAGGGTCTCTCAAATTTATGGAAACCGAAAGAGTTGGCAAAATTAATCACACGCTGACACAAAACTTTTCACAACAAATTTTATTTTCACTTTTATTGCGCCCCCGGTCCTCTCTGCGTTATTTTGTTTACACAACCTCTCTCGGACTTGCGAGATATCGATTGTAGGAAGATTATTGAAATGTGAAATTAATTCTCCATCGGTATCTGCCTCGACAATTTTACGAGCTTGGTTACGTACAAGAGAATTCCTCATTACAGTTCGCCATTGGACTTGGTCTCCTTTTTTTTATTACAAAAATAAAAGGACAAAAAAATGTGAACAATTTGAACAAAATGTGCGAAAAATAAATTGCCCGTAAGTTAGTCCGGTCGATCGTAAACAAAAGTTTTGGTACAAAATCATTCGCATTATAACGGAATAAACGATTTTATCGTAAAACGACAAAGTACAAAATGATGGTATTACAAAAGCACACAGCGTTGCACAATTTTTGCGTCGAAATTCCAGCTAGTAAGCGGTATTGTGAAAACGCCGAGTCTGTCTGCGCGCCATCATTTCGTCATGTGGTGATACCAAACAAAACAAATTGAACTTGCGATACGCTCGTGTGTAATCAAGCGAATGCTGCATATTTGTCTGCGACTACACATGCGTCTCGGAAAACATCCCTCTTTTACTCTGCAATGTCGCGCACGGCCCACGAATTACAAACTAATCCGCCTGCCCACGATCCCGATAATGGAAACACGCAAATCGAGTTCCAGCAATGCCAATTGAAAAGCTCTATCAGTTGTTCTCTGACCGAAATAACTATTCAAATTCATAGCACTACCATAGAGATGCATTTAATTATGCTTTTTTCCATTTGTAATTGATTTGTAATATCATGTTTTATTCCACTGCTGTTTTCAGAAAAAAATAACATATACCAATTTTTATCAAATCAACAGACAAAAATGTAAAAATAACAAAAAATATTTGACAACAACTCATTTGGAGATATGACTAATTTCTGTTGGGAACAATATTGTGCTACATATTTAGAAAATAGATACATGTATATTGGAAAAGTGATCTAATATCACAGAGAGGCCGAATTGTATATTTCGCGAATCAATTTAACCGCTAACTGCATCATTCACGATAATATCGTATGTTTCAATAATCGATTTCACAGTTTTTACAGCTTCTTGCCTCGGCGCTGATTCGGTTTTTTTGCAACCGCAAGAATTGCCTCACACAAGAACGGTCTTGGCTCTTCGTGCCGCGTAATCAAAGTTCGCTTAAGAGCGGCTATTAGAAGAAGAAGCGGACACAGCGGAATACCTCTAAATGGAAAAAATAGGTTTTAGGTGGAGACGTGAAATGGCCTCGAAGGACTCAAAATGTCATGCGCTCGTTTGCGCGGAAATGGCTGCTAGAGTTGGGCAAAAGTCCGGGTTATGTAAAAGACAAAAGCTAATTGAGAATGAAAAAGGATCATGACCAGCAGCTACAGAACGATCACACAGTCCGAGGCTCGCATATTTGCAGAGTGACTAAAAGCTTTTACTTTTTGGTTTCAATGTGTGAATCGCATTCGTTCGAATACTCATACAAAATACATAAACTACAGCGCCGAGAGAAAGAGTCTATAATAGTTATGCACATTTTAATGCACCACGATAGTACATATTTTTTTCATTTTATACTAATTAAAAAATGTGGAGAGAAAAACATTATCCTTTTCAGGGTGATATTTTTTTTCGAAAACATCAAACGAGGCATTATTCCAGTAAAAAATGTCCTTTCATTAAAAAATATTTTCAATTTGCATAATTAGTACAAATGACGTTACAATTGGATTAACTTACAACTAAATTTTAACGGGAAACAAAGTTTTTTTATTGAATTGTTTTTCTGATTTGGTAGAATGTGTTTTTAGAAATTGAAATCTTGTCGTGAATTGATCTCGGGGATATAAAAATGAATCCTTCAAAGTGACGACAGGTTATAACACGATTTTTACCTCTCTAGAGAATGGACAAACAATTTGCGTGACTCATATACGTACATCAAATCGTGTTATTTCTCTGATCCTATTTACACGGCTGAGCTAGTAGACAATTTTGTTATGCAGCGAAAACGGCAGTCTGATGCGTTCTAAGAAAATATAACTCATCGTGCAAATGCCGAAGCCGCTACAAAGCATCCGACTCGTTGTTGATGTTTGCGTAAGATACGCTAAGAATCCGCCTTCACGCTTGATATTAATTTTCGTACATCTAATCTTGCGTAATGTGTCCATGATTAAATAGAAAGCTTTTATTCCAGTTTGCGGTATCGTGCTCAAGCCGTGTACGATGTATTCACTCACATGCATACTGATGCAGTTTCAGCTCGTTCCGATTATTTATAACACACATCAATAGCGAAACTCCAGCTTCTGTCACTCGAGCATTTGTTATAATTCATGCTTGAAATTACGCGAAAGTCACAAAGTCACTGTGCGTTGTGTCGAAAATTGTGTAGTGGATCGATAACTGTATGATCAAAATTTAACTAATGTTTCTATTTCCTCTATTTCATCTTGTTATCACATACACAAAAACGGGATAAAACAATTTCCACCCCTGTTTAATATTTTTAATTATTGGATTTGTTCGAACAATTTTTTGTCCGTTCAAACCTACCAAGTTCAGACTCGTCAATATTAATCAAATAGATTTGAAAGAGCGAATATTTTCAATTGACGTAAGAACTTAACGCTTTAACAAAACACTTCGTTAACAGTTCTGTCGCTTTTAAGCATTTTTGTTTTGCAATCAACCTATTTACTTATTGAAAAAAACTTAATTCAACAACGTTTATAAAAAGTACTAGTCCTGCCATTTGACTCATCGAGTGGAATAGTGTTGAAATTTCAAACGCAAAGGACAAACACATTTTGACTTGTGAAAAGCCATTGACACGATGATGGTCGATTTTGTTCGCAAAATGTGTATAATCAGAATAGTCGCACATTTTTGTCAATGTGTCGAGTTTGACGAACATATATGCAAAATTGCATTACATCCCACTGAAACCGCTGAAATATATGTGTGTGTATATATATCTGTGTGTAACATGTATATATAAAATGGAAAAAATTTTCACGATGAAATATTATGTGTTACTCTTCACTTCCTGCAAAAAAAATTTGGCTGAAAGATAAACCGCCAAGAAAACTCAAAAATTGAAGAAAAAAATACTCACGAAACAATATTTTTATCTGGCGTGAAAAATTAGCTGTTCATCTGTCTGAGACCCATGACGGTATTAGTGTACCTCAGTCACATACGTACTGTCTGAAGCGCGAGTGTAACTCAGACAGTTAGACTATCTGAGGCACAAATATATCTAAAAGTGTAACCCTGAAAGTGCAACATTATAAAACAGCATTAAACTTTTTAAACCTTCAGAGTATAAAAAAAGTCTAAATTGTACAACTAAACATTAAAAAAAACTTTTTTTAACTTGTTACTTTTTAATAAACTAGGCCCGTGTGTACATACTTTCAATGCGCGACGGGCGAACTGCGTCTGAGATACGCTTGCACTTTGTTTTTGGTAATGTTTCGAGAGTTGAATCAACTTGAAATTTTGTACACTTATAGGTCATGATCAGATCTGCTCTCAGAAAAATTAGCAAGGCTGCGAAATTGACTCAAATGTTTGTACGAATTTTCAATGCGCACCGGGTGACATGCGTCTGAAATAAGCTTGCACTTTGGTTTTGGTAATGTTCCGAGAGTTGAATCGACTTGAAATTTTGTACACTTGTAGGTCGTGATCAGAT
>JAAMPD010002595.1:0-13998 GCA_025266255.1 Trissolcus basalis
AAATTTCACATGTAGAAATCATATTTTCTGTAATGGTTATCAATTATTACAACATTGATAATTAAGCACGCAAGATAATTTAAGCTTGTCTTTTACAATGAATTAAAGTGCATGTAAATATTTCTAAGTATGGAAAAAAAATTAGTGATCAGTTAGTTTTGATTTTATCGACGAGTTATGAACTATTGCAAAAATAGTAGAAAAACATGTTATTTATATAAAACATTGACTGTGTTTTAACTGACTACTCAGGGTACAAATTATTTATGAATCGTGAATAGGGTTTCAGGTAACAAATTAACGTCCTTTAGACATAAATGTCAAGAACAGGATACAACATTTGTTGACTTGAATTTAATATTATATTTTTCAACACATGAGTGAAAATAATGAGAATTATCCCATTTTCTGGTATGTAATTTTTGGACTACAGAGTGGGCCAAAAATTATGTCGCTTATATTTATGGTTAGGACAATATTTAACATTATTACATGTACTGCAGTGACTACTACAGTACTTATAATCGAATTAATAACAAAATACATTATGTTTCCATAATTTTATTGATGTAACTATCAAATTTTATTTTTACAATTTTTATCCAAATAAAAGTACTGCCGTGATATTATTATATCAAAATTATAAGATATATTATTGTGAGATAAGATAGAATAAGTATATTAAAAAATAGTATCAAGTATTAGATGTATTATTATATAAGATCCCACACGGACAAACATATATTTCAAAATATATTTTACATGTATTTTCTATATTTACAATATATATCAGTCTATATTTTACATATATAAGTATTTCTAAATTAGTTATAAAGCGTCAATAAATTATTATAAATAAAATATAAAGTTAATATATATTTTCACGTATATTTTTGTCCCTGTGGGATAAGATAAGAGATAAAATATAACAGATATATTATTATATAGATATATCAATAGATATTATATATTGTTCATATATTGACAATAGATTGTCAGTATATGTTTCATGTATGAACAATATATGATTCTTTTTACTGGAAGTTCTCACCCTTAAAAATGTGACATGATTTATAATAATTCCGACAGCTTACATAGAAGAAAACCCCTGATTTAAAATGTAAAAAATTGACCAGATGCGCGTAAGCATTTTTATTCCACAGAGTAGTTACATTCTCAGGCCTATCCCATACCCATTGGAACATACATTTTACGTTGTCTTCACAGTCTGCCGGTTGGGTTGCAACCCGAAAGTTCGGCACAAACTATGATGTGACCGACATTTATGATCCTAACTTGTGGACATAATCCGAATGAACAAAATCGATAAAAATAAGGCTACTAAGTTACCAGGACAAATTAATTTTTTATGTTAATCAGACTAACAGGTCAAAGAGGCTTATGCCGGAAGACTTTTCTGAAACAGTAATTAAAAAAAATAAGGAACAAGAAGATTTATCGTAATGCAGAATTTAAATTTGAAATCATTGAAATGAATTGTTTTGATAATTTTTTTAAATTGTTGCCCTAGGACGTAAACCTGTTATGAATTTTGCTACAACAGAGTGTAATATCAAATCATTGAAATTGTATGAAAACATAAATATTTTGCAGACATTTGTAAAGTGGAATTGAAATGTTATATAGTAAAATGTTGTGAATAAATATGGAAAAATGTTGTATGATTGAACGGATCTTTAACGGTGTAATTAATGTTAGTTCTGGTCTTCCGTTGTTGAAGGGAACGTGCTGCGGCCAATTAAGGATTTACGGTCATTCAAGACCGCTAAAAACTCAAACTAACACCAGAAAGCGTCGCGTGCGCTGTCGAATGAGCCACTATGTGTCTTCATTAAACTGTTGGTATCATCGCGTGTGGTCGTCGACTATTTTATAGTTACTTTTTCACGCGTCCTGATCCTTTACAAAATTTCCTGTCTGTCAGGTCAGAGGTCAAGGTCAAATTTGAACGATATAAGAACTAATATTTCTTGTATAATAGCAAGAAAATTATTATTTTATTATGTATATTTTTTATTTATTTTTTTGTCTCATTAAAATAAGAATAATAAATAAATTAAATTCAACAGTAAATATTGTATTGAAGTACTGAGTTTGTTGAACCAGGATAATTTTTAAATTTATAATCTTGTATTATAAATAAATAAAATAAAAAGTATTCAGAATAATTAGTTGCGTCTTATATTCAGAACAAAATTTGATTGTTTAATGGTGCCTGCCTGCTAGTTTGCAAAAAAAAAAACAACAAACAAAAAATAGGAAGTGTCTATAGGCACCGCAGAGTGAATGAGAGTGAACGAGAGTGAATGAGAGTGAATGAGAGTAAGTTGGTTTTGCCAAAACCAACTGGCACAGTTTTGAATTGATTGATAAAAATTTGATTCCAACCATTTATAGGTCAAGAATCTGAACTGTCAAATCAAAAATAATCAAATCAAGTTTGTTTTGAATTTGATTGATTGTAATTCTAACTAAACCGACTGACGTCTGATAACATCTAGGATCTTGACAAATGACGTAGGAAATATATTGAAAAAACACAGCATAGACTATAGTGTCAGTCACAGAAAGCATCAAACATTCGATAGTATAAGGCTGAAGCTATACCGATAAGCATCGCTCAGTGCAGCCATACGTCCTGTCAAGCTACGGTAATGCCCATTACAAGAGCTATACACGTCAAAGGCATGCGGCAACAGATCCACAATTAACTCATATGCATCTATATTAATTTCTGTTCAGCCCTCGATTACTTTACTCAGTCATCCTTCGATTGTACTTGACAGGCCTTTTGACTGCCTTAGTCTCAGATTTATAAGAAATAATATTTTTGGCGATATGTAAACTACTCCACAAAGATAATGACATGAAAAGTCATCAATTAAAAAAATCATCATTAAAAAAAGTTGGTGTAAACTCCTTCAAAGATTGTATCGACAATTTATCTAACTTTATAAACATAAAAATATTATTTTATTTTCACTGAATCAAGTATAAAAACCCACAGGGACGAAAATATATGTACAATATGCGGGATTTATATTAAATAGTAAAAGTTATTCTTTTCGTGTTTAGAGTCAGATGCAATCTGAAGAAGTCAACTTTCTAACCTCAAAATAAGTGTCCATTTTAAAAATTCAGTTTTTAGTCAACTTTACAAATTGCTTTTTCAAAATTGAAGTCTGATATAGGTATGCGTAAATCAAGCAATTATTACAAAAAAAAATGTTCATTTCTGTAATAATCAATATTTTGTTTTAATAATCTTAATGCCCGAAGAAATCGACGAATTATATTTTGCTTCGACTTTATGAGTATCAAACAAATTTACTGGATAATACTGGATACATTTTGAGATTATTTGATACGCGAAAATAAGATGTTCAACGTCGAAAAATGAAGAAAACTACTCACTGTGTTTGAATTTTTTAACGACTTTTTAATTTTCGTACAAAGTGTAATTTTGATTTGAAAGAATACAAAGAAGTTGTCTTGTACGTAAACTGCAGTATACTTAGAAAGACTTCAATAACAATTTATCAACACAAAGCGTAAGTCTATTCCGCTATGTAAGCCTGAGAAGTGAGAGTAACGTATGAAGCGTTCACAGCGTATGAAGTTTTTAATTTATATTTTGGCAGGTTGAAGCCGCGGAGCGTCTTATTAGCGGTTTAATTTTAGAAACAAGGCCGAATTTTTCGGACGTGAAAACTAGCTCTAAGCAAAGCAAAGAACTCTTTGCACTCATCCGTCTTAAAAGCTGAAAGGCTTTTCTTGTGCACCAGCCACGTCAATATACCGTCATATTTCAAAAAATCTTAGTTTTATTTCGTTTTCAAAGCGCTGATGCTTATGACATTATGAATTAATAAATAACCCGACTTATTCTTGCTAATAGTCTTCAATCTAATATATTAAAAATGTTTCTTAGTTGGCCCACTTAATTTCAACCCATAGGGACAAAACTATACGTATGAATAAATTTTAATTTTACATTTTTCATATAAACATATTTTCATTTTTGGTACCAAATTCAGGTTGAAGGTTATTCACATTTTTTGAGAAAATTTTTTTTTTGTAGTATATATATTTGTTAACTTTTTTTTCATGGTTTTAGATTCAATCAACAATGCACCCCCCCCCCTCTGATATCCTTTCAACTTAACCCTTCAAGATGTTTCTAACAAAGTTTCTTTTGTCACATAACAACCTTATTCAATGTCAAAAATGAACTCACACTAGCAGAGAAATTGTCAATTTAATTCAACAGAAAAAAAAGTTACAATTATTAAGAGAAACAATTCAAAAATAGCGTTGCGGCCTTGGGCGAAAAAGCGGCTAATTTAATTGTCTGCATCAATCATGGCGTCCATTATACAGGAACAGACATAATGAACAGTAATTTGAACGCAAAATTCACGCCCTAGTGGGACCAATGTTCTGTCCCAAATGAACGATCGTTATCACGTGTCTGGTCAAGTTTAATTGTCGTAAATAACGAATGCAAACAAGCGCACAGACGAGATCACAACGCTCTCCTTTTTTGGTCAAATTTTCGCGCGAGAGACGATGGAAAAAGAACGAGATAGTCAATTCGGCTACCACGTCTTTCAATATTCAAACAACAATAACCATCACAATTGTCAGACAGTGAAATAAACACCTAGACAAAAAGTGAGATTTTTTAATAAACATATTCTAACAATTTTCCACAACTTAATAACATGATACCGATAAATTATTCGACAATAAGTGTCAAAATAAATTCATAATGTTGTGATTGAATTTGTTAGGGGCAAAAAAGGTCGCTCTTTATTAGATTATGAGATGACTGATGTGAAATCAGTAAAATATTTTTGGAAACCAGCGACACAAAATTAACCTTATTAAGTGAAATCAGATAATTTCAAAATGACTTATGGTACACCTTATAGCCAGATAATAAGAAAATTATGTAAGGCATTCCTCGAAGTTAACATTTCATGCTTAACACTTTCTGGAAATAAATTTATGCAATGTTAGAATATACGAGTTTAAGGACATTTTCAGTTAATTTCAATACAAAAAGATCGTATGTTTTGTCCATATATTATCAATATATAAACAATATATTATTTTAAGCAAATCATTTTTTTTCACAGTTTTGCATGTGGTCGATATATTGTCAATACATGATAGTCAATATATGATTAGGGAGCCGTGATCATGATTTTTATAATTCATACAAATTAATTTTCATTTAAAAAATTACAACAAATCAATCCAGTGTTAAAAAAAAATTAGAAAAGTCTGAATCTGTTTATGGACATTTACAAAATGCAACTATTAAAACTTTAAAAACTTTGTAACGCAAGTTGAAAAGTTAACTCAACTTTTTCACTTTCGTCAATAATTTGCCTACTTTAGCAGCTAAATGTGCAATACGATTTTGAATAATTAAACACAAATCTATCAATCTACTCCCAATATGTCAAAATATTATTCACAGTTGTCACGTATAAAACTAAGTTTATAAATAAAAGTAAAAGCTTTTAAATACATTGAACTGGTTTACATAGCCGGAAAAAATGCATTTGTTACTAAGCTAAATCGCGTAAGTTGGAAAGAAAAAAAAATTTAATTGTACACACGTAAACGAGCACAGTAGAAAAAAAAAGCGCGAGGTCGATCTTGAGCGGCGGCTCCCCTTTGACATCATTTAGATAAAATACGGTCGAGTTCTTCCCTTCTGGTGATGTGCACTTTTTCTCCCTGAATCCGTCCCCTCAAATCTGCTTCCTCTTAGTAAAATATCACAAAAAGATTCAACTTACAAGAGACCTACGCGACCCGGAAAAACACCCGTGTCTGACAGATCTGCACATGCGGCGATAGTATATTTACTGATTTCAGATTAAGAGGACTAGCATCGCCCTTGAGAATCAATCTTTTGTCCTCACTCATTTACATTTTATTAGCCTCGTAAAAAACACTCGCGCGGATTTATGATTATTATTCGAATTTTAATGTCTTAGTAGTTAAGCCGAGTAGTTTCTTGTGAAAGTATAGATTGAACAAACTCAAACGAAAACGAAAGTTCAACATCATTTATATACTATATTTTAAATATTTTTGTCAAATATATGTGACACAAATGACCACATATATGGTCGCGTATATAAATATGAGGTATAACTTCATATATAATAGCCACGTCTATATAGATATATTTTTATATTTTATACAAATATTTTGTCCAAATCTCATGATGTTTCATACAACAAGAAGAAAAATAGTGTAGGAAATTTTTGCTATATATTTTTATCAAAAATGCTCATTGAGTGTTCCGTAAACATTACATAAGGAAGTGAGTAAACTTTACATAATCCTAGTAGTACATTTTACTCTCATGAAAAAAAAAATTTTTTTAATGAATAAACTTAAATACATAATAATATATTTTTTATTATATTTATATATAATATATATAATGGAATAATAAAAAAATGAATAAACGAAAAAAAAACTGAAAAAAAAACAAACAAACAAAACTTTTCCTTTGTAACGGATGATTATTCGCCAACAAACATGTTTCAAATATGTTAGCATGAAGTTGTTCACCAACGAACCTCGACGCAATAAACTCACGCGCCTATTCGGTACTGCTCATGCGCAGTAACTCGGCACGTAGTATATATTTGGGGTACTTCGTTTCTAACCGCAGTCTCAGTTTCGCTGTACTCGACCTCGCATCGGCATCCGACATTTTCGCTCGTGTAGCTGAAAAGAGAGTTTAAAATCTTCCTTCGTTTTCAACCGAGCTCTCTTGAAGACAAAGAGAGAAGATGAATCAAAACGAGTTTACGCTTCAAGATAGTTTCGCGCATTCGCTTATTTTCCGTTACTTCTGTCGGGTAAGGGAAGCCTTTGGGTCACCTATCGATAGGGAAGCGTATTGAATGTTTGTTTTGAAGACCTATTCAACGGTACCTAACTCAACCCCTCACCCCTGGGGTGGATAATTCAACTTAGAAATAAATACGTTTCTAATTTTATTGCAGAGTCCAAAACTGCAAAAAACAAATTTTTAGAAAAAGTTTTAAAGACCTACCGCCTCCTACCCCCGGTTGGGACCTCTCATTTGTTGACATATATTTATGACTTATATTAATGAATCTTCATATCCATTATTTATCATCACGTATATATACAACCATATATATTAAACATATATTTCAGATAATTTTTCGTTTCTTCAATATTTTTAACTTGGCATTAGTAGAATTTAAAACCAAATGAAAAAGGAGCAAAGTGAAAATAAGCTCATGTCATAGAGTTGAAAATTTAGTTGAAATCAAACTTAGACCAATCTCAGGTTGCTTCATCAAAAAGTTTGTTATGGGCTTAGTCGTGAAGCCTGATTAACTTATCGATATAGTAACACAGATGGGGAAAACTGAACGTGGTCCGAATGGCAGCAGAAATTCTCACAGAAGACCCTAACTTTATTCACAAGTTGATATATTGAACGAATACAAACTTGCTCATTGAATCACTTGGTTTCATATCGGTATTTCCAGCTTGCAGTACCTAACATTAAAATCGTTAAGGTAAAGAAAGGCTCTCACCGTTTTCCTCAGCGTCTGTCATTAACGAGTCTTTTATTTAATTGCAAGAAAATAAACATGTTTTGAGAGATAATAGCACACATTTCACGGAAGCAGCAATTAATTAGACAATTGTGCTCTTTCACTAACGAATTAAAGCTAAGTACCAAGAGCATCGTACCCGTATAAGCAGCCGAACAAGTCTTGAGTACGAAACTACGAAGTGTACAGTACTTCACAGCTGGAGGGATAGCTTAGGTTGAGAGGACAAAGTTAGTGACACTCCCAACTTATCTCCCTTCTGTTTAATTTAACGTAGCTTCAAGTTATCCGTTAACGCGTTTGCGACGCAACTTGACAAACGTCTCACGATTTGATGCGTTTTTTTTCTTTAGTAGAATTAGTCCTTATCACGACCTTTTAACGTCTTCGATGTTGTTGTTGGAAACTCAAATCTCATGATCGTACGTTCAAAAATGTAGGAACAGCGAGATAAAAACAAACTTTGCTTATCGTTTGATGAATTTATTATAAGACCAGAGAGTCAATTAAATTGTTTTCAGGTACGATTTCTATATGAATAATCCAAATATTTATTGTATATATATAGTCAAAAAAATTGACATTTTTCATTCGGTCCTGCTTGACGTGACAGAAAACAATAAATAGAAATCAGCAAATAATAAAAACTGGTGATGTATCAATATGAGAGCGTACATTACTGGATGACAAATCGAGTAGATAAAATTTTAAAGTAAAGATCGATTGAGCTGTTACCTTTTTTGGTTCGTCAGATGAGATTGAAATTTCTTACAATATTTACAATATCTGACTTTACAAATTATTGTAAAATATACTAGAGTTATAACCTACAAAAAGAAAAATTATTTTATTATTTATACAAAATGAGTTAATTATATATATATATTGATTAAACATATTTATAATTTAAAAAAAAAGTTAATTTATCACTGTCTAATTTGTTTGAATAATTTGTAATGAATTTTTTTTACAAGAAATACACGAATATCGATTGATCTTAATAATTATATAACCTTCTATAATTATTCCTACTTATTGTTGAAATAATGATGAAAAAGTAAACCATTACAAAAAGGACCATTAATAAATGGCTTTACCGNGTCAAAGTTCCCATTTCGATTTTACTAAGACCATTCAATTTCCTCTGCTCCGGCCATTGAGACATACTAGATAATGACAAAAGATAGCCATGATCTTTCATTTAGTTTCTTTCATGGTTTTTTTTGTCTGGCCAATTCTGTCTCATTTCAGTAGGGTGCAATAGATGCGTTTGTGAATCACTGACGTGAACAGATTTTTTCTGGTAACATTGTTTGCTAGACACGCGGCCGATGAGCTATGTATTTTGTTCCTGACCTGTCGAACATTTATTTTTTCCCCCAGTCCGCTATTCCTTCTTTGGGTCAAGTAGGTTAGTAAGTGCCTCGATTTTTCCAATTCTTTTATCCACTTTCCTGCTCACTTAGAAATCAAACTGATTTCAAATCAGGCCTAAACTAAATTAAGATATAAAATGTGATGTGGGGTAAGTTTATATATATAATATATAAATTCTGTAAATAATACTGTGATATATTTTATTTATAATGTAAATATTGCAGAAAAAGTATTTGTTACAATACAAAAAATTAACAATACACTATTTGAATAACAGTAAATGTTAAAAATATGACTATTTTGATGGTATTATATTTAAAACGGTTTGGAAGATTAATTTGTTTACAAACATGAATCGGGGTCAGATATCAAAACCATGCACAATCTTGTCATAAAACAAAATAGATCATTATGTACATTTAGTTTCCAAGAATATTCTGATATATTTTGTGTTATAAAAACAAAAATAAATATTGTCAGCAGACCTTGACTCGTTTTTGTAAACAAAGCTTATTCGTATAAAATTGATCGAAAAGGTAGTTTTGTTTATTCGTAAAAACAAGACAGAAACAAGTTTGTTTGTCAAAACATAATAATTGTTATAACATATTTTGTGTTACAAGAACTGTTGTTGTTTTTCATTCTTAGCTTGTTTCGTTTTTTTACACAAAATTAATCTTTTATACCAATTCGAATAGTAAAATAATTATTGTGCTTTGTTTAAATTTCAAATTAAATACGCTTTTACTATCTGAATTTCAATATTTTAATATCACGATATAATTGTTGTTATCAAAAATAATCGCAAAATTTTTACTGTTGCAATTAATTTTTTTCAGTTAGTCATTCATCTAATATCTAATCTAATAATAAACATAATCAAATTTGAATGTCAATATCAAAGCATCAACAATAACAATATACATATTCCGACAATGGCTTGGTAGTTAGCATCGTACAAAAATTCGAAATAATCGCACAAATACAGAAACGGGCGCAGAAAAAGTGGAAGATCGCAAATGAAGCATTGTCGAATAAAGTTTTTAGTGGTGCTGGAGATCTAGAAATTCAAAGCGGTAGGAAGAGCATGTTGGCTGCGAAGTTGTCTTTCTTCCTGGCAGTATTGCGTGACAAAGAGTCCGACAGGATTGTGATCTGCTTTGTAACGGTACAAAGAAGGACGGAGTGAAAACGAGAGCGAACGTACGGATAAAGTGGAAGTCGAGTTGTCGGTGTATGACGCTGTTTCTTTTTTATGGCTAAGTGAGATGCTAGTAGTTATGGAAGCGCTCGTAAACGCCTTCACCGCATTGTGTTGAGCGTAAACTCCCGACTAACCTTGGCACGATGGGCAAAAGCTGCATCGCCTCTTCCTATTCCCGCACAATGCATTATACTGCACAGCGGAGACGAACACGCACGGACAATATTCGTCGTCGTTTTCCAGCCAAAATTTCGGTTTCAGACTAATAGCTGCTTTACTGTGTACCATAAACCTGATACGCAGTATAGGATATTACACAAACGCCCTGAAATTTTACAATTAACCAAGTCCGACTAAAAAAGCACAAGCAATTAAAAAACATGGCAGTTTTAGAAGTTGCGGAATTGCGGGATTGTGCCTAAATGACATTAACATTTCATGGGTCTCCCAATCAAATGTTTACGTAAACGATCTGAAATTTTACACTGCCAACTGACTAAGAAAGCGCAAGGAATTATAAAAAAACATATAGCAGTTTTAAAAGTTGCGGAATTGCGGTATGGTGTTCGAATTAAATAAACATTTCATGGGCCTCCTAATGAAATGATCACGTAAATGACCTGAAATTTCACATTATCAAGTTTCGCTGAAAAAGCCCAAGGAATTAAAAACAACGGTCGTCTGAGTAATTGCGGAATTGCGGTAAGGTGTCTGAATTAAATAAAAATTTCATTAGCCTCCCAAAGAAATGTTTATACAAACGCCTAGAAATTTTACACTACCAAGTCTGTCTGGAAAAGCGCAAGAAATTTTTAAAAAATGGTCGTCTTAGAAATTGCGGAATTGCGGGACGGTGTCTGAATGGGATAAACATTTTAAAGGTCTCCCAATGAAAGGTTTACGCAAACGACCTGAAATTACCAATTGATTGAAAAAGCGCAAGGAATGATAAAAAAAGTAACCGTTTTTAGAACTTGCGGAATTGCGGGATTCTGAATGAAAGCATTTCATGGGTCTCCTAATGGCGATCGATTTGCCCGTATGGCGCAAATAGAAAACGGCTTTTGCTTATCAGCTTTTTCCTTATTTATTGTTTCAACCGTGGTTTATATTTATAGGTCCTTCAGGTTTCCCTCTCAAGTAAGATTTGCCGCAATCTGCTACCAATAGAGGCTCAGCTTGCCGAGGAGATGATACCTGTGCCATTATGACGACGAAGAGGGTACGTCACGTGAGTTATCGCAGCGAACAAGAGCAATTAACCGTGACGGTGAGTCGGAATGTAGGGGTGCTGCTTCGTCAGCCTGACAAACGCACACGTAGCCGGTAAATAGACAAGATAAGATAATGCTAGTGAAGCGTGTTACGATCGAAAATAGGATTATTCTGTAAGTTAGGATTGGATAAACTAGAGGGCCTTGTCGACCGGCTGCTGTCTTGAACGCAATTAGCTGCTGGATACGAGTTCACGACAGTCGTACCGGGATTAACTAATTTTCCTCGGCTCGATTTGAACTTGGAATCAAATTAATACGCTATATAACCTGTACTAATCACTCTTGTAAGTTACTTTTTGATGCCGCATATGAGAGTGATGGTGACATGATAGAGAGATGGGTTTGCAGTCAGCTTTCAATGCTCAACTCACCCTCGAGGTTGGCTCATCATTATTTCAATAGTCACTTGTTAAGTCTGTTTATTTACAGGCCAGCGGTTCAAGTTCATGTGACCAAAATGTCGTTAAGAAAATTTGAAAAGCAGTTATTGTAAATTACGTTTGTTTTATCCTTTTTAAATCAAGAAAATCTTTTGTAATTATCAAAAATTATGTAATTTATTCTAAACTGTCAATGTATTACAAAGTGTATTATTACTAAACTGATTATATTTTTGCAGGAAATTTTTGTTTGAACTATTCTTATACTCAAATTATATATAAATAATTGTATGGTTTTATTTCTGAAAACGTATCAAGGTCATAAGTTGAAATACAAAAAATGTTTCCACCAAACAAAATATATCAGGGCATTCTTAAAACTTCGAACAACATTATGATTTATTTCATTCAATAAAAACAGTTATGTTATTGTCGATTAATTTAAACTCATATTTGTAAACAAACAAGACTCTCATACCATTTCAAATGACACCATAAAAAATAATAAAATTCTTAAAATTTGCATTTCAACTACTTTATAATTTTGCAATTCTTTTTTTTTTTCAGTGTTATATATTTTCATATACTATATCTGTATTGTATTCTCTACGATTTGCTTTAGGTTGAATGAACAATCACCAAATCATATAATCAATATTAAGTTTTGGAATATTAGATTGGATGTTTTAGTTGTTCAATTCAATGATTGGGAAATAGATAAACGTCTATACAAATTATACGATAATGCAATCGATCATTGATGATCCCTAGTCTCAAGTCCATATGTGGAAACGAAATATAATTCGGTGCATTAACTGTGTTGCTTTTAATTTCATCATTCGTTTTGACGAAAACATAGTTGGATATCGCGGTCGAATGATCTCGGCATTATAACGAAGTGCCATATACTCGTCATCACGACAATATTATCGACAACATAATACAGCTGATGTTTGCGTGGATAAAGGAGGGAAAAAAAGAACCAACGGCGGGCGCATTGAAATGCAGCACATTGTTACGTTGGATACGCGTATAAACGAAAATCTATACGAACCTGGTCGTGATCATCCTATTTTTGAGCAAGCGATTCAGCACGCACTGCGTACTTTATCAGAATAGGAGTATAATTAGTTGAAATAACGGAAGATAAAGCATCGCCATTACCAAAGCTCTGCAATAAATGTAAATCAGGCACTCGCGGAACTGGCAATAATTCCCACCTAAAAACACCGCCGCGTCATCCAGCTCTATTATTCGTACTCGCGAGACTCCATTTTCAAGGGATTTCACGCTCGAAAATATCGTTGCAGTTTTAAGTGTTGCCGCCGGTCGTTTGGATCCCTGTCCGTGAAACCTTCGCCCGCAAATTTATATTTAGAGAAAAAAGCTACCCGCTCTTGCAATTGTTACGTGACCAAGCTTCAGTGTCCAGACGAAAATCCTTACAAAAAGCAACCTATTACATAGGGAATGCTGCCCTGCATCAGAGACGATTGGCTTTTCCTTTGTATGTCCAATTTTTCAAACTTTGCATCTCAAAAAATATTACATATTCAATTTGTTTTGTTTGTTTGTTTGTTTTTTTTTTCTTTCAAGGTGGACGTATTGTGGGAATAAAAAGTAGGAAATTTTAATGATGGAATTAATTTTTGAAAAATACGAACACCTCAGTACAATTGATCATATGTTGTCCATATACATAAAACATATACATGATCAATATATAAATAATATATGATTTGTTTAAAAAACAATATACTTAAAATCTATTGTTTTTAAGAAATGAGAACCACAGTAAAAAGGATCATATATTGTCCAGGTATAAAATTTATATTGACACAATATAATATATGGTTTTTACAAATTTCTTTATTGGCAATATAAAGTCTATATATGAAAAGCACTCAAACATACATGATCAATATATTGTCCATATATTATTGATATATGAACACTAATGATTTGTTGAAAATAATAAATTGTCAATTTCTATATTGACATTAAATGGACAATATATGATCATTTTTACTGGTTTAATTGTGGAAATGATAAGATGTGAATATCACCTGTTACCTCTAGTAAATTAGATATAAAGATACAGGGAAATAATG
>JAAMPD010002596.1:0-13992 GCA_025266255.1 Trissolcus basalis
CGATTTTGCAAATAAAGTTGACAGTTCGAAATCGGTAAGTCGGTACTGCAGAGAGAGCGCTCACGAAAATTTCTCGGAGCAAGGCCAAAACAGCCGTGTGAGCAAGGCAGTTTCTGCTTGTTTTTTTTTTCAGTGTATAAAATATTGAAAAAATTGTTCATTTTCGTCCCACTTTACCCTATACTACCTTCAACTTGTTTGCTTCATTTTCCTCATTCTTTTCCTTCAGCTCAGCAGTCAAAACTTCAATAGCTCGAACCCTCTCCTGCATTATTCCATTCAGTTCCTCAATCTTCCTCTGAGTACTTTTCAATTCAACATGACTTATAAAATCTTCAACCCTCGACCCACCAGAAGGTACCCTAGCTTCAACGTCACTCCCCAAATTCTGTCTCTCAAGTTCCTCATCCGAAGACAACTGCAGTGGCGTGACCTTTGGCCTTTTTCTGATCTTCTTCAGTCCTTTCTTCTTCTCCTTCTTACCCTGAGACAAACTGTCGCTCTCGCTTAGAGAGTGAATCCTTTCCAGTTTCCTGAAAGTTAATTTCTTTCCAAGATTGGCCTCACAGAGAGACCGCCTCCTCTGATTCTCATACGTCCTCTCTTCGATCTTCTGTAAAATCTCATTAGGGATGCAATTTCCTTTCAAGTCCAAGCTAACCAGAGTTGTGTTTTCTTTCAGGCCTTCCAGTACGAGTTTTCCTCCCTGCAAGCCCAACGTGTTCCAAGCCAGATCCAAACTTCTCAGCGTCCGATTCAGTCGCAGAAGTTTGGACAATGACGAAGCGCAAAGTGGCGACAACTGGTTGTAACGGAGTTCAAGTTTCTCCAAACTGTGGTTCTTGGAGAGACCTTCGCAAAATTGGGCAAAATATGTCGGTTCGGCGCCTACCCCGTTCCAGTCTAGGCAGAACTCTTTGATGGTGCTGTTTCTGATGAACAGCTGACCAAGCTGCTCCACCAGATTGCCTGATATATTGTTGCCCTTGAGATTCACAGAGGTCACGATGGATTCTTGACAGAATGCATTTAAGATGCAGGACAAACTTTTTGACAGCAACATGCAGTCGGATAAGTTGACTGAGGTGATTGTCGTGCTTGAACAAATCACTTGGGATAGAACTTCGCATACTGGAACTATTATCGACTGACAGGATAAATTCAGAACTCCCGTGTTGCTGAAAAAGATAATAAATCAATTAAATAACATATTTTTTTACAATTTTTAATTCACATTGCGTCAATAATATTAGTATCAAACGTTTTTTACTTTGAATTATTTATTGTTATTTGTTATGTTTACATTTTGTAATTTGATGGCAAAAGATAATTTTGGAGCAGTGGATAAGAGTAAATATCTCATTTTGGGGGGCGCGAGTTCGATTCTCAGTTACAGACATTTTTTTTCATAATTATTTCGATATATTTTTTTGCAAAAAAAATTTTAGAAAAACAATAATTCTTTTGTCAATATTGGTGACTAATCATCTCTAACCAATTTTTGAAAATTAAGAATTATAAATAAAATAAAACGAACTATAAATATGACATACAATTGTTTACAAATAGAACCAACAAAGTTTGAAAAACACTTTGAACCACGCGTTACGCTCCGCTGGTTCAAACCTAGCGACTGCGAGCAAAACAAAACTTCGACGCTCATGAAGGATCTCACCTGCTGGATTTAATAGCCTCGGAAACTTTGATCGGCACCAGAATGCCATGCTTTTCGCACAACTGAATGAACAAGTCATGATCGTTCAACATTTTATCTCAATGTTTATCCACTTCTCACAATATTTACTTTGCAAATTGTCCTCGCGAACCCCATAGAACCGCCGGCTGTCACTTTTAACCATCCGTACCATCGCGGTTTAACCGACAAGAAAAACCTGATTGGTCGGAATTTAAACGCCTCTCTTTTCAAATTATAACTGGCGCGACATTCAAATAGCCCCGAAAAAAATTCTGCAACAAAAGCTATACTTTATATCATTTTTATTTCAAAAGCACTTTTACCAATGAATTTTTATTTTTCAATTTCTGTTTACTTTTTGAATGACCGGTCGAACGAAAATGACAGTCCGTGAAAATGTCTGTCAGAGAAAAAAAAATAAGAGACAAACAAAAGAAATTAATTTGGATTATTTGCAATTAAAAAATAATGGAGGGAGAGAATGCATTGGTCAGTCTCGATCCGCCCTCGATATATCTCGAAAGGCCGCGGCGTTGTTTCTCGATTGCGCCTTATACGGCTCTGCCAGATGCGCGCTCAGTAAACTCAGTTTCGCTCAGTCCCCCGCGGTCCCCGGGCTGTAGGGAGTGCGGCGCTAGCTCGAGTCGCACGTCAACGACACGAAGATGTGATATGCCGCTCGGCGCTATTCCCTCGCGAGACCTTAGGCCTAACGCTGCTGACGACGATGTGCTGCTGACACGGTGCTCGTCCGCCTTCTGTAAATAACAAGTCTTTGTTTATAAGCGAGCTCTGCTGCGCTGCCACAACCTCTCGCGAGATGGCCGACGAATCCAGCGTTCGCGTCGCGGTCCGGTAAGTCGACAATTTTTTTTAAATTACTCTAAACCAGCCTCGGCCTTTTAAACTTTTGACAATTCTGTCAACCTTGTAAACAACGTTCGACAGGCCGGAAAGATGCGACGCAAAATTGATTTCGTTCGATTTGTTTATTTATTTGACATCAAAAGGTAAACGAATTTTTTCAGTTTAGTGACGAGATGTGATCGAGATGACATCCTGTTTGTTATTTTTAGTTTCGCCCGTCGAGTGAGGTTAATTGTGATTGATTTCGTAACGTATTTTTTCGGAATGATTTGACTGTCATTGTGCAACTGTCTCGTGACACTTAACATGGGGCAATCTGTTGGGTTCTATGGGCAGTTCATCCGAGCGAAATTTATTGATTTGATTCACGCGCTGGATGTTGTGAAAAAATAAACGAAAAAGGGAATTAAAATATCAAAATGTACGAAGCGCAGAGACGTTTACACCTGCGGTTGTGTGGGTGCGCTCGGCGTGGGCGATGATAATGCCCCTTCTCGTGATTTAGTACCGGAATTGGATGCGAACTGATCTTGCTTTCTTCTCGGATCAGCTTGTTCGAATTTTTCATTCATTCATTACCATACAATGCACAATTTTTCAATAACACATTCCCCCCTGGGTCATATTTTATTCATCGTTGTGCAATCAATATCATTAATTGATTCATATTTCTTTGTTTTTTTTTACTTTTTTAATTTTGCATCAGTTTTTTTGTTTTTTAAATTTTTATTATAACAATCAAATATTCATTTCGGTCGACCAAATTCAAGGCCGGGATTTTTATTCGTCAAAAAAAAATTATAATCGATTGATAAACGCTTGTTTTGACCGAACAAATTTAGCTTAGCAAAACTTGGAAAAACTTGTGCGACTGCGATTTTCTTACTTTTGCGAACTATTTGTTACAATGCATGGACACGCTCAAGGAGAAATCACACGAGTTATTGGAGCAACAATTCTTGTGTCAAAAAATGATGCCAATTTTGCGGCAATTTAGAAAATCAATTGTTTCCACAACAGAGACAACAAAATGAATTCTTTCTTTTCAATTTAAATTCAATAAAATTTCACTGAGCGGTTTTGTTATTAATTTTGAAATGTTGTTTTTATAACAATTGATTTACATTGGATCAGGTAAACACTGACCTGCGTCATCTTACTCGGTTGTTTTCTTAAACGTGCGTCTCGTGCGTGAGACAAGGACGGAACGAGGCTGAGAAATGGACTTATAAGGAAAAGTGTTATGTAAATTAATCAGTGTGTTATAATGTGAAACACATCGCAACGTTTTGTGTAATTCGATTGTAATTGTTTTCCACAACTGCATTCCTTTCGACAGATTACGCTTGGCATCGATTAATCAACCATGTAAATCATTAAGCATTTCAATTTCCGCCGACTGCGCAACCATCTGCATGTTATTACACGCTAATTACCATGTTACCATCGCAAAATCACTCCAGGCTCTTCTTTTTTATCGGCTCTTTTGTTTTTTCTCTCTTCAACGGTAACTTTTAATCAAAGCCAATTTTCAAACTGACTCATCCGTTTTGGATTTTATTTATATCGCATTCAAACAAATGAATTGTAAATTTCCAACAATAATGACCGATTAGTCAGTTTTAATTTCGACTACCTGAATTAGGTTATCAATTAAAATGAAATTATTCGTTTCTTACAGTGTTGCTCTTTTTATTTACAATTTTATTTCTTTCAATTTTTCTCTTTTCTACATTTTTCTTTTTTTTTTTTTTTTTTTAAGTTAAATATAAAAACGAGACCAAGTGCAATGGCCTATTTGAGTTGGCATGTCAGAAACGTTATTTTTGATTTCCACAGACAAATGAGTGAAAAGTTACGCAACAGTAATTAGCGGCATTCTAAGAAATAGAATTAGAGAGAGAGAAAGAAGAAAAAAAGGTTTACAACTTTATGAAAATTCATCATTCCATTGTGCACCTGAATGGACACGCAGTATGACTTTGTTTCAGTCATGCCAAAGATGGAAAATCGGTGCCGTGAAAAAAAAGGCACCTGTCATGACAATACCCAAGGCTCTTTCAAATATTTGACTTGTTGTAAATATTTAAAGGTGCAGGTACTCGGTGGTTTCAAGTCCCAAAACAATAACACACTTTATTTCACCAATTTCATCCCTTTAAACTTTCTATTTAAGAAAAAAGTTCAAAAAAAAATGATATTCATAAATCTTTAAAAGAAAATGAAATTCTTTAAATTGAAATTCACTAATATTTTTACATTTAAACAAACTAAGTAAGATATGTGATTGGAATGAAAATAGATTCGAATTTCACCTGATATTTTAATTAAAAAAGTTCAAAAAATGATATATATAAATCTTTGAAAAAAAAATTTTTTTTAAAATAGGAATTAATATTTTTACATTGAAACAAATTGAGTGAAATATGTGATTGGAATGAATAAAAATAGATTTGAATTTCACTTGATATTAATTAACGAAAGACGGGCAATTTATAATTAGCAAGTTGTAATTTCTGAAATTTCACTTAAGCGTCCACAACATGGGAGAAAAAAAAGTGTATGATAGCGAGTAACGGGTATGAGCCGCCTACATAAATGAATCG
This sequence comes from Trissolcus basalis, assembly GCA_025266255.1. Lineage (NCBI taxonomy): Eukaryota > Metazoa > Arthropoda > Insecta > Hymenoptera > Scelionidae > Trissolcus > Trissolcus basalis. Next base: position 5,170 of record JAAMPD010002596.1, read on the forward strand.
CTGCCAAAACTTTTGTTAGACCATTCATTATCCTTTTGTCTACACTTTGGGAGCAATGAAAAGCGGGTCCCCTCGGCTAGCCGTCTTATTCAGCGTCCATCTGCATATCGCACGCTCTTGCGTTTTCGTTGCCTTCTACAATGTTCATTCCTGTTTCCTTTTTCGTCTAGGCATGTTTTAACAGTGACTCTCAATCAAGGCCCCTCTAACATATTTCTATTTACATTTCAAATTGCCACCATTAAGTATGGAAGGTGAAGAAAAAAAAAAGTTTATGACCCAATCGTCGTTTATGAAATTTGCAAGTTGTGGGTTTTTCAAATAACAAATCGTCGCTTCAATTTTAAATGAGCAGATGAAATTGTTTAACTAATAAATTATTTATGCAGAGGGGACGATTTGAATAATTCGTCTCATCTGAGTTATCCTTTTTTCATTTCGTTTAAACGGATGGATTTATTCATGTTTATATTTAAGCTGTCCAATCACGTTCGGTCGCGCTTCCTTTCGGTAGTGTAACTTTTTGTTTCTTTGATTTTTTTTTCTTTCTTTTCGTCGCCGGCATGCCTAACCGAGTGCAGTTCAAGTGAACTATCGATCGCTCAACAAAAGTCTTTATAACGTATAAGAAAGTTTCAATTACACTTACACCCACGTGTGTTAATAATAACGTTATGTACAAAAATTAGCAACCGTCCCGCGTTGCAAATAATCTTGATTCGTTATGCAATATTCAACATGATTGCAAATCTTGGAATAGTTTCGTTTGTTTCGAATATCTTAGTTGACTGAAAAAAATTCATTCTCATACAACGTTTTCACACATTGATTAAACACAATATTTTATTTTCTCATATGAAATTTTAATTCAGCCCTGATACAAAATCTAATCCTGATAAACAAAATTGGTTCCGTTTCTTTTTTTTTAATTAAAAATGAACTGATGGAACGTGGGATATAATTTATTTTTGTAATTTTGCATGTCACAGTTTGACTTTTGACTTAAAAATAGGAAGGGAAAAGGTTGGGAGGTAGTTTTTCACACTGACAAAAATGACATGATTAGCGAAAGGCGCAGCGTGGCGAATTTTTAAAGCAAATTTGACATGCTGGTATTCGAGGCACGACATTACGCCCAGGTAGCAGATGTCGATGGGCTGCTTTGTACTCCTTTTCTGGCGAGCACTTGCGTTTTCGATTTTTTTCACGACGTGACGTCGAATAATAACGTTTTGTTAATAAAAATTCATCGGTTAATTAATCAACTTGAAATTCGAATGAAAAATAGTCGGAAGCAAAGTTAAAAATAAAATGAAAATAAAATTGGAGTTAAAAACGAACAAGTTTCGAGTTAATCAACACTTTCCATCTGCGTTCTTACGTTTTTTTTCCAGATTAAGATAACTGACAAGAATAATGATAGGTCGATAATTCGAAAGGACTTAAAGAACGAAACAGTGATTAATGATCTCAGTTATCAAATAACAAGAAGATGGAGAGTTTCACTATCAAGCCTTTGTCAGACCCCCCATAATTTGTTTGCATTACACAAAAGGCTTGAAGGCAAATAGTTTTTATGCGCAATACCAACAGGCCTCCTAGTCAACCTCTGAGAACATCAAATATTGACTTTTCAATTCTCCCATATTTTTCACTTCAATGTTTTCCAAACAAGGAAATGAACAATTTTTTCCTCATTACAACCTTACTCGACATCTTACAAAAAAATATTTTACCAAGAAATTTTTAAACTTGAGGTGGTTCCAGCGAAAAGGCGTTTATGTCATAATTTCATAAAATTTAAATCACGTGTTTTATTCAGTACCACATACATTTGTTAACAAAATTTTAGAACGATTGACTATTTCATTTTGAAGATATTTGTTTCTGAAAATCGACGTTGTTGCATTAGTCAGTGTCATCAAAAAATTCTCGACACGCAAAAAGAATAGTACTTCAAGATTGTTTTTTTATTTTTTCTTATAATTTTTTTTATATGTATATGAAAATTCGGACTATAATCTTTTTGCTTTGGTTATCATGCTAGAACCACTTTAAAACAAAATACACGAAATTGAATGGAAATAAAAGAAATTCTTATTTTTTAGGATCCGGCCCCAGGTGGCTCGGGAGGTGATAGACATGTGCAGGATATGCACCCAGGTGCCACCAGGAGAACCTCAGGTATTCCTGGGACCGGACAAGGCCTTCACCTACGACTACGTTTTTGACACAAATGCAACACAACGTGAGATCTACGACACTTGCGTGGCTCGTCTGGTGGAGGGTACCCTGGACGGTTACAATGCCACTGTGCTCGCCTATGGTCAAACTGGATCCGGAAAAACTTACTCCATGGGAACGGGCTTCGACGTCGAAATCGAAGATGACGTTGTCGGAATCATCCCCAGGGCTATTAAACATCTCTTTGAGGGCATTGCTGAAAAACAAGCACAGGCTAGAGCCAACGGACAGATGGCACCAGAATTTAAGGTGTGATTTTGGGATCTTGAAACAAATTAAACCTTTGGAAATGTTGTAAAAGAAGGAAATGTTTTGAAGTAAAAAGTTGTTGTCGGTGTCGGTTGATTGATTCATTGATGTTTTGTTTTACGCGACAGAGATGTGTTGAAAAGTTGATTTTTTTTACAACGAGCGATAAGAACGTGACAAATTGAATTATTTAACGTAAGAAATATATGTGTAAGCTTGTATTACACTGATAACACATGTTCTATATTCATTGGTTTGTAACGAGCACTGTTTGAGTAGTAATTTTTGCTAACGGATTTTTTAACAGATAAATTAGATATTGAATGGTATTATAAATACGAACTTAAGTCGACCGTTGAACATTGACAACCTGAATTGTGAACATTGACGTGATAAGAAAAGAAACAAAAATAAAAACATTTACATGTGTACTTTTTTGCAAAAATGTTTTGAGTCTCGTGTTTCATAAATCTTGTTACATAAATGGTTGCTCGAATGGGTACATTGTAACATGGGATACATAAAACATGAAACCGATTATCAAAATCCATCCACAGTAACTAGTTTCGAGCGACAAGCGAAAGATGCAATTACATCTGCGGTTCTCAGGTGGTTGTAAAATGACACTCGGAGACTAACTAAGTAATCGATCAACCGGCGAAGAACAGTAAAAAGTTATATTTTATCATCGCTTTTAAAACTGCTTTGTATCTTTTAGATTACGGCACAGTTTTTGGAACTGTATAACGAAGACTTGAAGGACCTTTTGGAACCCGGTGGTCCGCGAGGTGGCGCGCGAATTCACGAGGACACCATGGGTAATATCCATCTGGCCGGTGTGGAACCCAGGACGGTGCTAAGTCCGGATCAGGCGCTTGAATATCTTCGTCTGGGAGCTCTCTCGCGAACCACAGGCTCGACGCAGATGAACACACAGTCGTCCCGTTCGCATGCTATATTTACACTTTATATCAAACAACAGAGGTGCATTAAAATTGAGGATCCAGATGCGGACATCGATACGAGCGGGATGGAATGTACAAACGAGTTCGAAACACTTTCTGCGAAATTTCATTTCGTTGATCTGGCTGGCTCGGAGAGGCTCAAGAGAACAGGTGCAACCGGAGACAGGGCTAAAGAAGGCATTTCTATAAACTGCGGACTGGTGAGGGAAAGAATGTTGAAATGAAAATTAGAAAGGTGATTTTTTATGAATAAATAGTAACGCTGTTTGGTTTTTATTCCAGTTGGCATTGGGGAATGTAATTTCAGCCCTCGGGGACAAAACGAAGAAATCATTCCACGTTCCCTATCGAGATTCCAAGCTGACAAGACTTTTGCAAGATTCACTCGGTGGGAACAGTCAGACATGCATGATCGCCTGCGTGTCGCCCAGCGATCGGGATTTCATGGAAACGCTGAGCACTTTGAAATACGCCAACCGTGCCCGTAACATCAAGAACAAGGTCACCATCAACCAAGACAAAAGTTCACGAACGATTGTATCGTTGCGAAGAGAAATACAACAGCTTCAGTTGGAGCTCCTCGAATATCGTCAAGGTGTGCAAGTTCGTTCATCTTTCGTCCTTTCACGATCCTTCTTATCCCTCCTTCCATTTCACTTTACGATTTTTTGTCATTTCCAGCGGCCCTTTTATCCTGTCGAGACAAAATTATTGAAACTGAACCTAATGTTGAAAGTAATCTTTCCCATTTCCTTCTAAATTAGTGAATGTTATATTTTGTAGTTTAAAGTTTGTTTTTTGTCGCAGGCAAAAGAGTTGTTGGCGAGGATGGTGTGAACGATGCTTGGCACGAGAATCAGATGCTGAACAGCGAACTGCAAAGTTTGCGAACAAGAGTCAAGGCTCTTTCTGAGACGGTTGAAGCTTTAACAGCAAAAAATGCTCTTCTGTTGGCCGAGAAGGCTTCTGGTAAATGGATGAATTCCTCGGGTGAAGGAACTGAAGTTACTAGTATGGTTCAGGGATATCTGCAAGAAATCGAGGAGCTTCGAGCTCGACTCCTGGAAGCTGAGGCCATGTACCAACAACTTAAAAAACGGCAAAACCAAGTGTGTAAATTATAACAAAAAAATAATAATAATAAATGTGAAAAAATTCAAATCAATAATAATATCATATTAAAATATCACATCAAAATAAACAATCAGCATTGTAAGGAATTATAAATGTTTATTAATCGTTGGTTTTAGTGTTACTAATAAAATTTAATACTACTTACCATGGTAATTGTTTACAGTTCAGGTCTACTAACATTGTGACTAACCCACATTTTACAATGATTATTTATTTAGCCACCTATTGTTCCCGGAAAAACCCAGATCAACGCGGCGAATCCGTACAACGATACCTCTTACTCGGTGATGGGAGATTCTATGTCCGTATTGAGCGATGCCAAGAGGGAGTTGAAGAAGGACATTGAAAATTTAGCATTTTTGAAGAATCAAAACAATTCGAACATGAGCAGCAAGGATGGTGATGATGAGAACAACGATGATACGGAAAATGGCCAGGAGTCGTTAAGTGAAGATGATTCTGATGATGATTCCGATAGAAAAGGTATGATTAAAATTGTTTGTTTGGTTGTTAGGAAAGAGAGAATAATGAAATAACAGAAAAATAAATATATGATTATTTTAGTTGAAGATGAAGAAGAAGCAGCGATGGGTCGAGAACTTGAGGCCTTAACATCAGATATTGATGTAAAACAGCGACTGATTCAAGAACTGGAGTTATCTCAACGTCGACTGCAGTCTCTTAAACAACATTACGAGGACAAGCTGTCGCAATTGCAAGCAAGGATTCGCGATACCCAAGAGGAACGAGACAAAGTTCTGTCCTCGCTGCAGCAACACCCCACGCCTCAGACCGAGAAAGTGAAAAAATTGCGCGACGAGTACGAGAAGAAGTTGACCTCGATGCAGAAAGAAATGCGACTCCTGCAGACCGCGAAGAAAGAGCACGCGAGACTGCTGAAGAACCAGACGCAAAGCGAGAATAGGTTGCGTGGGCTGCGCAACGAGTTGGCAGAGATGAAGAGGGCTAAGGTGAAACTTCTTAATAAGATGAGGGAGGAAGCCCAGAAGCATAAAGAGAATGAGCTGCGTCGTAACAGGGAGATTGCACAGCTGCGCAAAGAGAGCCGCAAGAACGCTAATATGATTCGTACGCTCGAGGCTGATCGCAGAATGAAGGAAGTGGTGCTGAGGAGGAAACAAGAAGAGGTCACAGCGTTGAGGAAGAGGGATCGTGGGTTGAGTCAGAAGGTGGCTGGACGAACCCCTGCCCAGAGGGTGGTCAATCCCAAGGCTCTCAAACAGAGATGGCAAACATTCGAGCGGACAATCACAAAACAAGCGCTGGCCAAGCAGGCTGCCGCAGAAGCCGAAAGGGAGATGGAACGATTGCTGCAGGAAAGGGAAGAGTTGGGAAGAGAATTTGAGAGGCTGCAAAAACAAAGGAACACGATGGTTAATAAGGATGACCATTCAGAACTGGACGATGAGATTGATAATGTTAAGAGCAAGATCAGTTATTTGCAGGTAAAGAAATTGAACGAGGAAAATTGACTAGTTCATCTCACTACTAAGTTTATTTCAGTTTGAATGTTGTAATATTAATGGGACGGTTTGTGAATTCAGGATAGCATAGCAGAATGTCAAAGAGATATGGTCGATATGGGTGACGGCGATGGCGAAGGTGAAGGAGATAGCGGAGTCGAGTCTTTGATAACGACGATTCGGAGCGTCGACGAGGCTCAATATTTGTTGCAAAGGATGCTTGCATTTACTGTCGAACAAAGCTTTGTAGCTGCGCAAAAGCAGATGGAGATTCGTGACATGGAGTCGCGATTGACTCAGGTGGCCCAGGAGAGCGATGTCCAACATCAGCTCCTGGAACACGTACTGAGAGACCGCGATCTTCTAGCCTTATCGAACAGCAATAATACTAATAATTATAATAACAGTCCACCAAGCTCCAGAAGTTCATCGCCAGACAAGTAAATTCATTTTTGTAAATAAATTGGTAATTTTATAAACTGAATATGTATTTAATACACTGGTTCGGATTTCAGTAGTGAAAGTTTGCACATAACATCTACAAGTGAAGACAAACAGAGGCGCAATAAAGTTCGACGAAGGACAACTCTACCGCAAGAGCTACTTTACGGAACAAGCAATGATAGCCAAACAAACGAGGATCAGAATCAAAATCATAACCATCCTTTGACAAGAGTCCCAAGTGCGCCTGGAAGCTTAAAGTAAGTTACAATTCATGTAGTTTATTTTTATCACCGAATCATTTTTATTAAGATTTTATATCATTTTTCATCATCACCTTATTTTCGTTTTTTCTCAACTTTCGTTATGTTGAATGTAGTTCGGTTTCTTCTTTGATTTCCAAACAGGCTTTCTTCTTCTAATTCAGTTTTTTTCCTTTCGTTAGTTTTTGTTCTTTAACAGACATGCTCTACGAAACATCTTTAATTCAAACATAGGCATACATTTGTTTTTCTTCTTCTCTCTTTTCTGAACTGAAATGATCCTATTGAATCGTAACCAAAATTTCGTGTTTTTACCAACCCTCGAAATTGCAGAGGTTTGATTCTTACCAGAAATCAGTTGAGTAGCAGTACCGGCTCTCCAACGATGAGTCGTCGTGAGAATACTTCACCTCGACTACTACGCAGACCTCTGCATCCAAGCGGTGGTTCCATGTGAGTCATAATCCCCCAGTCGATTCTTTTAATCTTAGTTTATTAGAAAACACACAAATACAATTATTATATCTGATTAGTTGTAATCGATTATCTTTGATAGAATTTTTCACCAAGCACTTCACCTCACGTTGCACTGCATTTTTATATAATTGTTCAGATAGGTATATTTCAAGTCTGACTTTGTTGCAAAAAAGTATTAACTTTGAACATTTATGTTACTTGAATCAAAATAGAGCAATCAGGGTAAAAATAAAAGATCGTTACGAGTCTTGAATTTGTACATTTGTACGTTGGAATTGCGAGGAAAACGAAAGATGCAATGTTAAAGACAAGTTTAAAGAGAAATTTCTCTTCGAACGGTATTATTATGATTTAATTTAACTCGATGTATTTACACTAACGGCATTTGTACCGTCCAAAAAGTGGCAGTTTGTATTATGTCAGGTATTTCACGTTCTGTTATGTGTGCTGAAGTAAGAAATTAATAATATTAACTCGTATCTCTGTTAATTTTTGTAACTGTCTGAGTTATCTGTGCAGTATATGTGTCAGGCTGCATTCGACTGGTTGTGAATGCACTTCTAACTGAGTACCAAATCATGGACTTTCGAGAAACGAAATAAGACTATTTGTGAACTTACGAAATCTGCTTTCTAGTGTCTCTTTTACTACTGCTAAAGTGTAACTGTCTGCACTAAATGTACTTATTGTTAAAAACTGGACGAGTATTAATGTAGCGAGTCAAATTTTATATTATTAGTGATCACAGCAACCGATGATGGTCGGCGTGTAAAATTAGTCTGAGTAATAAAAAAGGTCTTGTTAACAAAGATAAGTGTTCTTCAAAATCCTGCCAGCTGAAAGTTTAACGAGTTCATGCGCTAACAGCTTTTCTTGATGTACAAACCAATGTCGTTGACTTCTAACTCGTCCCATTAAAACAGTCTAATACCAACTGCAACGTTGACCATAAACAAAAAAGTTGTTCATTAATAAACAAATTAATCAAATAACAAGATTCAAATCAACGATCAGAAAGTCGAGATATCAGTTTCTTCGTTTTAATCGCCGCAGTAACTTTGAAGCGACATCGTCTCATTTCATAAAAGTAATTCCGAAAACAAAAGTACAAAGGAATCAAATTAGAAAAATCGTTTAACAAGTTATGACAAACAATGATTGCACCACTAAAGTTGCATGACACATCTCATTTCATCATCATTTTTCAAAGCATGTCATCATATGATTTTCTAACTAACATGCTGAAACTAACAATCGACCAAACCAGGGAGCAGGTTTCTCTTTTGGGCATTTCGTCGCCACCTGGATCACCCACGACTCACCGTCGGTTCAACGCTCGCGAGGAAAACGTCTTCTCCAGGCTCACTGCCAGCAGACAACCAACCCAGGTAGACCCGCAACCAACCAGGGGAGTCATCTCAGATTATCATGGAAAAGTATGTATACTTTATTTAGGGTAAAGTGGGGCAAAAATGAACAATTTTTTCATTCTTTTGTATCTATACTATTGTTCACAATAATTTAACTGTTTTAATTAAAATAATATTAAACGTTATACTTTGCAAT
>JAAMPD010002597.1:0-13994 GCA_025266255.1 Trissolcus basalis
TGTGTATAAGAGACAGGTTCTTGACAGTGCCATCTGCCTTGTGGAACTCTCCTCAAACCCACGCAATATATGTGGTACCTAAAAAAGTACATTCATAAACGTCTTTAAACTATTCGCAAGCTCATTTTTGTTACACTTCAAAAAATAAAAGTTCTTAGTACCCTCTGTCACACATGTCACAGAAGAGCATTTTATCTTCATCGGCCGGATCGTGGCATTGAGCACAAGTTTTGCAATCCGTACACTGCCAAGCATAAGCTTGTAGATGAGGAACCATATCCAAAGTTAAATCAATACATGAGGGGTGAACTGTAAAAGAAAATGAAATAAATTCAAAACTTGTTATTGAAAATACACAATGGAAATACATCTTCCCTTTTAAAGGACAACCGGAAAGAGGAAAGTAAAGAAAGAAATACAAGCTATTCTGTTTACCATGTCCATTACAAGTTCCACATTGAATCAAAACTTCGGTTTTGTTGTACTTGTTTAAATACTTGAGACACATCTTGCATTTGACATTTTTGGAATCTTCTTTATACACAGCTAACTCCATATCGACTTCTTCCATGGTTGACTGTGACTCCTCCGTGTCTTGAGTTCCTTCACTGGATGTTGAACTGTAATAAAAAATACAAATCCTCTGATTATTCAAGCGAACAATCGTATTTGAACGACAGCAAGTAGTGGAGAGTACGATAAGTGGTACACTCTTAATTTGAAATGAACCAACATTGCTCTACATAAAATTGAGTCACAACGAAACATTTAAACATCTCCTGTAAAGAAATTAACGACAGAAATTTCTGTAAGACAAACTTTTCATTCAAATCCATTTCAACAGAAAGTTCCATCGTTATTGGCAACATCGAACGGAAAAAAGGAAACATAAATTCGTCATTCTTACGACACACGCTTCGCAGTAAACAATGGAAAAACTGAAGAAGCGACGTTCAAGAAAAAAGTTTTCTGAACTAAAGTTTTCGATCAGGATTTCAATGGTTCGCATCTAGAAAAAGTTTAAGAAAAATGGTTCGTTTGTTAATGAGCGTTGGGAACAAAAATGAGATTTTTTTGTTGTTGTTCAGACTGTAAATTAATGAATTGTAATCGTTGATAGCTGATCAATTTTGTAACGTACCTAGAATCATCTGATGATGATTCACTATCGCTGTCGCTTTGCGACCCTTCCGACTGACTATCAAATTTACGCTCATTAGGCTTCATTGGTCCGTACAAAACAGTGTTTAGTGGATAATATCTCAATTCTGCTGGTGTGTATTCTCTGTAAAAAATTAATAATCAAATGTAATATATAATATCAAGTGATGTAAATAAAATAAAATGTAAACCTCATAAACAATTTCATTTAAATTATCAAAAGTTCAACTAACAATGATACTTTTATTAATTAAATAAGTAAAGTTTTTTTGTAATCAAAAATTCAACTTTTGTTTCAACAACTGAACATATTACAACAATTAATTTCAAAATTGATATTCAATTTTTTCAGATATACTCAGTCAGAGTTAAATACCTATAATAATCTGTATACTGTCCAGGGATAAGAGCGACAGGATAGTAGCTAATCTTGCGATTGGGGTCGATCTTCACCGACTTTTTCTGTGGCACGTGAATGGTGAACGTTTGCAAATCGAGGCTGCACTTGCGTGTATCCTTGCGGGATTTGTTGAGCTTCGCATTCCAAGAGAGTGCAGATTGCACCGCCATTTCAGCCAAGTCGATACGGTTTCTCTCAGCATTTGCAGCGGCACTCAATTCCTTTTGTTTTTTCGAATGTTCCTTCACCTGCCTCTCCCTCATCTGTTTACGATATTCCTCATACTGCTCCGGAAAGTCGCTGCACATTACATCCAACACTTCCGAACTGCATATCGCAGTCAGACCTAAAACAGAGAATGAAAAAAGACCAAATTTGAGAATTCTATCAAGTTCTTTTTCTCAATCTAGTTTGATTACTTGATTGATTCTAGTGCGTGAGATTAAGTTTTATTTACCCATACCCATGTCACACATGGCCTCGCTCACTAGACCATTCTCACGCAAAAAGTTTCGTTCCTCCATGTCGACCATCCTTCTTTTCAAGTCTGGATATTTTCGTTTGAACGACTTGACGCCGAGATACTGTGAGATCTGTTCCTGTATCATAAACGTTTCGCCTTTGCGATCCTGAGGCCATTCGTACTCAGCGATCTTGTCCACAGTGAAGGGACCTTCGTCTGGATCGAAGTTAATCTCCATCCTCCGGTTCTTCACTTTAACCTTCTCTGATTCTGTTGTGGCTGTACTCAGCACACTGCCCTGAGATTCCTCATTCAAAATATTCTCAGACACTGAAAACAGAGAGGAAAAATTAAAAAATTGTATTCTCACTTGGTTGGATAGATTTACAATGAGCGCCTTTGCCTAATTTAAAAAACATTGGCCGTTTTTTTATGTTGATTCAAACAAATTGAATTGTAAATTGAGTTCTGAGGGATTGCGATTATTCGTTAGATAAAAAGAATCCTGAGGACAAAAAGTCAGAGGACAAGAAACTCGACATTATTTAAAATGCAACTATTCGGTATGTTTGAATGCCCAAGTATCTCAAGACATGAGAAAAAGTTCTATTATTAGATTTCTTCTTTGGAGGGCTACCAATAAACTCACGCTTTACTTAGCCGCGATGTTATTCTCGGTCATTAATACGCTTGCTGAATTGAACTAAAAATTATCAACTCATCATGTAGTACAATGTAACGTAGTTAGAGTACAACTATAACTGCACCGTTCAAATTCAACTCGAAATCAATGAACAATCGGAAACAAAATTATTCGTCTATAAAACAAAAATAAACAAAGAATATATTGTCCCCTGGATCTGTGTTTTATATTGTTTTTGTGTCCGGTTAGTTAGAGATCTGAAGAGATTACCACCAGGAGCAGCCAAATTTCGTGCCGGTGTTTGAGATCGTGACCCAGATTCTGCGCTCATTCTCGTCTCCTCGTCAATCACTTGAACGGTGGAGATGGCACTAGACTCCTTATCCTGCGGCGTCTTTTTCGATAGAGGTGTCAGCCAATTCGGATGTTTGTTGGCTTCTTCTTTCGCCGCTTCTTCCGCCCTTCTGTGTTCCAACGCTTTTTGCTCTTGCATCGCTTCTAATTTTGAATCACAATCAATACGGTCAGATTTACATTTGAATCTTAAAAGATGGGTCAATTTGTTAATACAAAAATTAATTTACTTCTCTGAAGTGCTCTCGCAGCTTTAGCAGCTAACTTCGACTTCTTCGGTGTCGGCATCTTAGATCCTATGATTTCAATGCCTTCAACTGGCATAAGTTCTTTTTGTTTTTCCGTGTCATCTATATTGATAATACCAGTAGTTCTTTCCTCGATCAGCGTTAGATCCTGATCTATTCTGGTTCTTTTGTTTGGACTGATCATTGCCATCCCGTCCATTTTTCTTTTACCTCGACCTGTAAATCAAATCAATAATTATTAATAAGAAAGACACTTAGAAAAGTAAAAATCATTACGAGTAACATTCTTTTTGTACAATCAACCTATTGGCTATATTTTATCGATTCTGAAAACTGAATTATAAATTTCAAAGTTGTAAAATGTGTTGTAAGATATAAAACTTGTAATGTACCTCCTCCTCGACCACGTCCCCTTTTAGGTGGAGCGTAGCTCTTTTGACTCCTGCATGTTCTTCGAGGTCGCTCGCTTTCCTTCTGTTCCGAGCTTTGGTGTCCTGGTTGTAGGTCATCGAGTGCCAGTGGATCTCGCATTGCCAGTTGCATGTGGCCCACAGGCCCAGAAGTCGGCAAAGGGTTTCTTCTAGGTCGACCTCTCTTCTTAGGCACTTTAATTTCCAACGGTTTCATAACCGGGACTTCGTCGATTATCATCACATCCTGACTCGAATTTGAATTTTCATTCACAAGGATCAACTCTGGACGGTGCTCTATTATCTCACAGTCAGAGCCACTAGGAGATGACATAGATTGTTTCACTAAGAGAGATTTCAATTTTTCTGACATCGACGACTCGCCCGTTGGAACCGGCTCTTGTAAACTCTGCGAAACAATTTTAATTAGTTAAAAGTTTCAGAGAAAGAAAAAAGGCAATTATAAGATAGAGAAAAATGAGTTAATCAAGTACCATATCGTCTGCAACAGATCTAACATTCGTAATACTGATATTGTGCGACATTAGTTTTGACTGATCGCTGTGAACATCAACAGCGACCTGCTGTGCGTCTTGAATTTTAATCTCCGGGATGAGTGACAATTTTGTATCCATCTTCGATTTTTTCGGGTCCACTGGAGAGATTGTAAGTTCCTTTCGTTTCGAGCTCAGATCTTTCATCATCTGGAAATAAATTTCGGTTGTATTCCAACTGACGAAACTAACTGAATAAAAACAATGTTTTTCTTTTACCTGCAGAGAATCCATCATCTTAGGAATGCCTTGGTTCTGCTCCTCATCTTCAGAATATTCTTTCTCTTCCACGAGAGATTCATTGTGAACGATCGTTGCATGTCCACTTTTTGAAAGCTAAAACAATTTAATACATTAACTTAAAATCATTATACCAGAAAATGATATTAAGGTTTTTATTAATTTAGAAATATTAAATAGAAATTATGTGTTTTCGTACTTTTATTTTCATCTCTAATGATCCCTCAGGTTCTTTACTCTTGTGTCGCCGTTCTCTCATCTCTGATCTGTCTTTTTTCGAGATTTCTCGGTCAGGAGTCATAGTTTTGAGCTTCAATTTAACAGGCTCCTCATGTCTCTGAGCATCTTCACTCCCATCTTGAGGAATGATCGATGCATCCCCAGTTTTTGAAAGCTTAATCTTCATCCCAAGAGGAGATTCTAAAAAAGAACCAAATTGATCATTTCGTTTACTGGAAAAATGGAAAATTTTAATGCAACTGCCATAAAGATAATTTACCAGTTCTTTTAGGAATGTCTCGGTCCTTTTTGGATTCTTCCAAATATTCGGACTTGTCTGGATGAACTATAGAAGCATCGCCAGATTTCGAAAGTTTGATCTTCATGCCAATTGGAGATTCTGTACGTTTCAACTCAGTTTCTTTAGGCTACAAAATATAATCTCTTATTAAACTTAAATTGCAAATTTAATAGTATATCATTACTCCTAAAATATTTGCACTTACAACTATATCTTCAACAATTGACGCGTCTCCAGTTTTGGATAACTTTATTTTCACTCCGATTGGGGATTCTGTTCTTTTGGGAATATCGTCTTGTCTTTCCTTTTTGTGATCCTCAGACTGAACAATCGACGGATCTCCATATTTAGATAATTTTATTTTCATTCCTGAAACAAAAAAAAATCGATATTTTGTAACAATTTGTTTAGTTTTAATTTTAAAAACCGAAATATTAGATTTAACCTATAGGAGATTCAGTTCGCTTCACAGTCTCTTCAGATTTGTCATAAATGATTTCAGCATCACCAGTTTTTGATAGTTTTATTTTCATACCGATCGGCGTTTCTGTAAAAAAAAGTTCCATATTAAATTTCCCATAGTTCACCTCATTCGATTTATAAATATAATAAAACTGTGATTACAACAATTACCATTCTTTCTATGATCCTCTTCTTTCACGTCAGACTGAACGACCGAGGCATCTCCAGTCTTGGACAACTTGATTTTCATGCCAATCGATGACGGAGTTTCAACTTTTTTAACCTCGTCGCCTTTGTGTTTTTCTCTATCCTCTGCAAAGTCGTATGACTTGTCTGGTTGTACGACAGACGCGTCGCCAGATTTCGATAATTTGATCTTCATTCCTAATGGCGACAACGAGGACGTGCTGCTATCCGCATGCCACTGCGTCGGGACACTCTCTTCTACATTGTCATTTGAAATGATCGAAGGGTGACCGCCTTTCGACAATTTGAGCTTGATTTTACCTAAAAATACAATTTATAGGGAAAAATCAATACACAGTATAATTTACTAACACAATGCCATTTCGATAATGTGTCATGCAAATTTTAAACAAATCTATTAAACTAAATTAGTTTCTGTGACGCACAACTACAGTATACTTTTTTGCTATGTTTTTTTCTCAGTGTATTAAACTTTAAAATAATAAAGAATACAATTTGTTGAAATAATTTCATAGATTTACCTAGTTTTTGACCAGGGCTATCTTCTGGGTTAGGTGAGTTTGTAGCCGACCGAATTTTCGGACTCTTCGGGCTGCGAGGTTCAGAGCAGTCAGCCAAAGCTGATTTCGCAATTTTTAAAATAATCCTGGGCGAGCCAACATTTTCTCCCTCCTCTTTACGAGGCGATTCCAAGGATTTTTGAGTTGTGTTGCTGCCTTTTGAATCTCGCGACATCAGCAGGCTCGACTTGGGCGTGAGGTTCAAAATATCACAAGATGAGTTTGGAATTTCTATCTGAGGTGGTTCCTTTAATCTTTCCTCCAATACAGAAACCTGAGGTGCATTTTCTGATGTTGCTGGAACTATTGTAGGTACTATTGGAGCCTCCACGGGAATTGGTACTGGCGGAATATCGTGCCTTGCTACTGTCAGCAAACCATCCGAAGCAGCAAATTCTAAACGTTCTAAAAAATGAATAAGAAAAGGAATAAAAGTCATTTTAAGAAAGAAAATTAAACGAATGTTATTTTTATTTTAGCACGTTTGCCAACCTTCTTCGAAAGTAGATGAAGCTTCATTCTCTTGGATTTGTTTTTCTTCATCCAGTTTCGCTTTTTTCTCGCTTTCCAATTTTGCAGCTTCGGAAATGATTTCAGCTTCTGAGATAGCTATTGGATCAGGAGTACTTTCTTCAAGTTCAGGTTCCATATGAGGAGCATCCTCACACAAGCCAGTACTTTGAACTGACACAAACAGATTTTCCATCTCTCTTGATTCCGCTGGCACGGAAGTTTCTTTCGGGTTAATCGATGAATCTTCTTCTATCGATTGTTCCTCAGCATCCTTTAAGAATTTTAGTTGACATTAGATCAGGAGAAAACTGAATAAAAATTGATTAATAACAAATGAAAAAAGTATAACCAACCTGTAAAAATTTAACTGCAAATTCAAGTTCTGAGTCTACAAGATTTGGATCTTTTGGTATGTTTGCAGTAGCAGTTTGGACCTCGTCATCACCCTGTTCATATTCGCTCTCTGGTTCAAGCGTGAGATTTAAATCAGGACCTTCATCTTCCTTCTCAATTTCGGGTTGTTCGCTTGGTGTCACTTCCGAGCTTATTTTCATTTCTTTTTCACTTTCTTCTTGGTCCAGTTTGATTTCCTCCGCAACAGGAGTTTCTTCACAGCTTTCAGGCTCTAATTCCCCTAGTTCCATTTTTTCTTCCTCAATCTATTCAAAAAAGATAAAAATATTAAATAAACTTCAAGTGCAAATTGCAAATTACAAGTTATAACTCATTATCTCACCTCTGCAACTAGTTTAGCTTCAGCGTCGTCAGTTGATGTAACACTTTCAGTAGGTTTCATTACAGTTTCTTCAGCTTTTTCAAAAACTTCTTCCACTTTTTCAAAAGTTTCCTCAGCTTTTTCAAAAACTTCCTCAGCTTTTTCAGAAACTTCCTCAGCTTTTTCAAAAACTTCCTCAGCTTTTTCAGAAATTGCCTTAACTTTTTCAGAAGGTTCTTCAACTTTTTCCACTTCATCTTCAGCATTTTCAGTAGTTTCCACAGCCTTTTCAACAATTTCCTCAGGTTCTTGAACGTCAGATTTTTTCACAGTTTCTTCTTCAGGACAATCAATCTGCATGGGTTCTTCTTGACTGCTTTGCACAACAGTTTCTTCCTTTAATTCTGGTTCCTTAGTTGTTCCGAGATCCTCGCTTTTATCCTCAACTTCTGAATCACCCTCGCTTTCTTTCTCCACAACCAACTTCATTTCTTCAATTTCCATGTCAGTTGCATTTTTTTCTTCAGCAACACTCGCTTCTTCCACCGCCTCCTCTTGAGACTCATCAACCATCATAGTCTCCTCTCTTTCCTTTTCCTCTTTTTCTTCGACCTCAGCCTCTACAACAGTTTTCTCTTCATCCAAACTTCGATTCTCAATCGGGACTTCCTGGAGAGACATTTTCTCCTCTTCTGTTTCCTTTTCGTCGTCCTCATAAGTCAAGGTTAGGTCAGGATCGTCGGCAAACTTCTCTTCCTCTTTTTTTTCTTCACTCTCTTTCAAGTCGTCATCCTCGTGTACAGACTGAGGAGGTGTATGGAAAACCTCGTCGTCAGTTTTCGTTTCTTCCGTCGGCGACGTGACTCGCATCTCAGATTCTGACATCGTCACATAATGTTCCTTCAGAGTTGCATTTTCCTCACCCTCATCGTTCAGTTTTGATTCAGACAATTCAGAATTCTCAACAGGTTCTGCTGGCTCCGGTGACTTTTCGTCCTCCGTCAGTTCCAACGTTGCCATCTCAATCGCAGCCTCCAACTTTTCTCTTGCAACTTCCTTCGTCATCGAGAATTCCCCAAGTTCTTCAGTTTTACTCTCCTTTGTTTGTCCTTCGACCTCAGGCTCAATCTCTAACTTTTGATTCAGTTTTTTCCTCTTCTATTTCTTCATTTTCTATTTTTACATCCTCCGTTATGTTCATTTGCTCGTCTTTCTCTTCCTGAACTTCCTCTTCAGGCATTACGAAAGTTTCCATATTTTCCTCTGCCATCTGAAAGTTATCTTCAATTTTTGTACTCTGATCCTCTTTCAGATCTGGACTTTTTTCTCCAACCTCTGTTGACTTTTCAACCGGGAATGTTTTGATCTCTTCCATTTTCGCATTTGCTTCGTTCAAAATGTCTCCTTCGACAGTTTGCAATTCCTTCATCACCTCTAGTTCATCTGGAAGTTGTTCAGGTTCCTTGTTTTCACCAACCAGTGTCTCAGAAATTGCAGCCTCCGTTGAAACAATACTTCCCTCCGACTCGTTCGCTTTTTCTGCAACTTTCTTTTCCTCTCCATCTTTCTCGTTGTTGTCCTTCTCCTTTTCGATAGAATCGTCAGAAATTTTCAACGAATTATCCGTTTCAATAACTGAAAAAATCATGAAATTAACATAACCACTCGTTGGATTAACGAAATTCAAATTTTCTTTCAAAATTCAAATTGACAATAATTATTTTAGTATCCTTTTGTTTGTATTTCTCAAATTCATAATAGAAAATACTATCATTCGCAATAGGAAATGCTCAAGACTGAAACTGTGTAAGTAAAGTTTTTAAAAAGCCCAAGTTTCAAAAAACAGATGGAATAAATAAAGAACAAAGTGGGCGTTACTTACATGAGAAAAAATCATTATCATTACCGGTGTCATCTAAGTCATCAAAAGAAGCGGCATGATCATCGACAGGTCCTGATTGGTCGTCGTCTGATTCCTTTAGGATTTTTGACAAGGCGTCGATCTCGCTCTCGAGCGTTGTATCCGCGCCTGAGTCGGCCTGTATTTCGTTTACCTCTTCGTTGTCCATGACGTTTCTGATGCTCTTGCCACCTAATTCAGTAATATCGCGTCCCAACTTCTGATAAACATTTGATATCAGTTCATTTTAGACAGCAGCGGCACCAGTAACGCTATTACTCGGTCCCTCTTGGTATACAACAGACACACACAAAACGATCATACGCGGTCATGCGGTGTTGCCAAACCTACCTTTCTAAAAACAATTTATTTCATCCACTCCAACATTTTCTTTCACATTTTAAATTTGCAAAATTCACTTCTTCACACCCAATCTCACTATTTTCTTACAAAAAATTGTTTCAGCAAGTTTCGTGCAGAAATTTGAGTTGAACATGTTTTCGAGGTTATGTGTCTCTCTTCATCAGCACAAGCGAAAGAGAGACAGAAAATAAAATACTTTCAAACAGCAAATTCAACTAATTATTGAAAAATAATAATTAAGGTTGAAATAAGGTTGAAAAAATATTAGGAAATATTGTTTTCAGATAATTTTGGATACAAATAAGTTGTAGCTTTTTTCGGTTATGGTGTAAATTAGTGAAAGTTAAAAGTCCCTAGAAGAAGTGACTAGGACATTGGTGTGTCAAAAGAGCCGACGGGAGTGACACAAAATAGCAAAATACTCCTCGCAACAGAAACAGACACTTACGTCAAAATGGCAGAGCTGATCGCAATACCGCTCAAAAAACCGACCGATGTGGACATCGTGAAACCGCTGACAAATGTCATCAAGTCGACATACAATTCTTCGGACGTTCAAAAGGACTACACCGATGCGATCAACGAATTCAATAAACTCCGCACCAATGCATTGTGGCGTGCTTTCGAGAAATACGAAAGTTCCTTGGAGGTTATTTACAAGTATGAGTCAGAGCCACTTAATTGCAACAATACAAATCATTAATTTCATTATTTCATCTTCCATTCTCATGACTCCTCGTTTATTTAGACTTGTTTTTCAAGCATTTTCAAGATTTTCAGTTTCAGATATTTCGTTTGTTTGATTTCTTTCTTCCTTTTTTGTTTTACTTGACTACTTTTTCTGACGTTATTAGTGGATTCGGTTTAATGTTCCTTAGAAATTGGAATGAGTCAGGAATTGTAACAGCTAATCAAAACACAGTTATTATTTTTATTATAGGCGCTGAATCAATCAGCATGTTAAAGGTCTATTTTTGAAATTGTCCAATTCATTTTGAGTTATCCTGATTGTGCTATCTTTGTTATTTGTTATGTTTTTATCTACGTTTATTTTGTTCATTTGATATATTTTTGTTATTTTTAATGAAACGAATGAGCAACAAGAATAAAATGTAACTACTTATGTATGTTTGTTATCTTATAACAAAACAAGATAACAAATCACATATATTTGTTAGACAAGGATCTCTGATCTGATTTCTAAAATTAGAAAAATTTAGTTTCTTCATTTTCTCGATGGTTTTTTTTGTCATTTTAAATTTGATTTTAAAATTGGAGCAATTGGGATAATTGTGACACTTGAATAAATTTGCTATTCGATGCAAAAATTACAATTGGTTTTGCAGGATAAAACTGAAGTTGAATGAAGATTGAAACTTTCAATTACAATTGAAATAATTATAATAATAAATTCATTCAATTTTTCAGTTACTACGACCAGATATGTGCCTTAGAGGGAAAAATTCCGGCCCATGAAATTCAGATCCCTTTCAAATGGAAAGATGCATTCGATCGCACGATCTTCGGTGGAAAACTGAGTTTGAGTAAGGAACAAAAATAAACCACTTCACAACTATCAATTAAAAGTCCATTCTAATATATAAAATTAGAATATATGAATGAATTAAAGTATAATATACTATATAAAAATTTAATTAAGTTAATTGATTGCGTTAATTTAATGTAAAAAATCTATGTAACTGTGATGAGTTTTTGAATTTGTATCTAACAATAGCAAAATCTAGAGGTCAATTCCCGAATGTGGTTGCCGTTCAAATGAGTTGACCGATAGCTGTTGTCATACCGACCCGTTATCGTGTCCTTAAAATGTTCAATAATAATGTCCCGAAGTTCATTCCCCAACTTCCAAATTATTTGAGCCACCAATGAGTATGATAATTCATGTTAATTTATCATGTTTTTCTTTTATCTTAGCAATCAGTTCACTGGCCTACGAAAAGATGTGCGTCCTTTTCAACATCGCGGCTTTGCAAAGTTCCGTAGCAGCTACGCAAAATTTAGAAAGCGACGAGGGACTGAAATTAGCTGCTAAACTTTTTCAAGTTAGTGAACAATCTTGTAAACAAATCGTAAATTTTTGTAACAAGGTTATGAACAAATTTTAATCTTTTTTTTTCTGTTACAGCAATCTGCAAAAATTTTTAATTATTTGAAAGAGAATGTGATGTTGGCGATCCAGCAAGAGCCAACGCCCGATATGAGTCCAGACACATTGGGAGCACTGTCATCACTGATGCTTGCTCAAGCACAGGAAATCTTTGTTCACAAAGCGATTCACGACCAGATGAAGGATGAAGTCATCGCCAAATTATCCGCACAGGCTGAAGAACTCTATGGCGATGCATTAAAATTGTTCCAACGAGAAATATTCCGCTCGTTTTGGGACAAGGAATGGGTTCCCCTGGTAATTTTAAATTTCAACAATAATGATTTCAATTTAAATTTAAAATATATTGAACTTGCAAATTCAGGAAAGAAAAATTAAATAATGTCGAAATAAAATCGAATGTTCAGTTATTATAGTATGTAGTCTATAATTTCATAATATATAGTTTATATATAATATAAAAGTCAAAAACCCGGAGGCTCCACCGGGTTTTTGATATTATGGATTAGACATTGCGGTAATCAACCGAGTCGATTTCGCAGCTTTGCCAATTTTTCTTAGAGCAGATCTAATCATGGCCTACAAGTGTACAAAATTTCAAGTCGATTCAACTCTCGGAACATTACCAAAAACTAAGTGAAAGCGTATCTCAGATGCAGTTCGCTCGGTGCACATTGAAAATTCAAGACTGTTCAACAATTAAAAATATCTGCTTTAGATTTCAGGCAAGCAGAGCGCATTTCGTGCCATGGCAGAATTTCACCAGGCGACAGTTAGCAAAAACAACAAACAGATTGGTGAAGAAATAGCTCGTTTGGAGGTAAGCTGTGATATAAAAATGAAGCTGTTTGAAAAAAGCGATCCACATGGGTGCAGAATTTTCAGTTACGATTGTCAACTTGTCTTTTTACTAGAAATCCGTGGAGATGTTCAAAGCAGCACAGGCCAAGTCCAATAAACCAACGTTGTTTCAAGATTACGCAAACAAAGCTCAGATTCGTTACGCGGCTATCAAAAAAGATAACGACTTTATTTACCACGAGAGGATCCCCGACTACAAAACCCTAACTCCAATCAGCAAGGCTGCTATTGTAAAACTCACACCGTTATCCACACCTTTCAGCTCGAATTTCAAAGGTCCGTTTTTTCATTTGATAAGAAAATCGATCAATCAGAGTATTACATGTTTATGAGTGGTAATGTAATTTGAGATTTTACAACTTGTTCACAGACTTGTTTGAAGATTTAGTCCCACATAGCGTGCATCATGCAATTGTCACTTTTGAAACCAAACGCAACGAAGTTGTTAATGGAGAAATTGCAAAACTTAGGGAGATGACCCAAGTTCTAAACAGGTATATAAAAAGTTGTTCTTTTTCAGAAGCAAAACATGATTATATAAATCAAATTAATAAATTTTTTGATCAATAAATATTATTCAAATTTGCAGTGTCCTGGCAAGTTTAAATTTACCAGCAGCAATTGAAGACACTAGTGGAACCGAAGTTCCACAGTCGCTGTTGGACAAAGCAGCTTATGTGAGAAACGAAGGTGGTCTCGAAGCTCTTGAGAGTGCTATGAACGAGTTACCAGATTTATTGCAAAGAAACAAAGATATCCTTGACGAGGTAATAAAATTTAAACTTAAAGAAATAACAGTCCTATGAATCAATTTTGGCCTTAAACATTTTTATGGGATGATGTTTATTGTTGTTTTTATTGAATTTAGGCTGAGAGGATGTTGAGAGAGGAAAAAGAGTCGGACGACCATCTGAAGGAACAGTTCAAGGAACGGTGGACCAGGGTACCGAGTGCTAAATTAACCGAACAATTTACAGTGAATGCTCAGAAATATCGAGGAATCATTGTTAATGCTGTGAATGCTGACAAAGTAAGATAATGAAACTGAAATCAATAAAATGATTTCTTTTTTGAAATCATTGTTGGCATTATCAAATTTGCCTCTTTTCATTTTTGCAGGTTGTAAGACAAACATTGGAAACAAATCGTCAAGGGATGGAAATTCTTAGCATGGATGAAAGCAGTTTAGCATCCGCAATTCCATCAGGTTCAGCAGTCCAGGAAAGTGGCGCTGTTTCTCGACTCCGCAAACTGATGGAAGATGTTAGTAATTGATTTTAATAATTAAAATC
>JAAMPD010002598.1:0-13993 GCA_025266255.1 Trissolcus basalis
AAAGTACTTTCTGCACTCCTCACCAGTGCGGAAAATACTTTCTGCACAGTGTACGGAAAAGAGTCACTTTCTGCACTGAAATCGGTGCGGAAACAAGTCACTTTCTTATCACGTATTATGAAAAATTAAATGCTAAATCAAGCCGTTGTATATTTTGCTATTAAATGAATTTTTGACTTCACTCAAGTTCACCAGTTAGTTATATTAAGACATATTCTTTGAGCAAATATTGAACTTAGGCTGAGTGTACGAAAAGACTTAATTGTAGTTGAAATTGCTTAAAATAAGTCAATTTCTTGTAAGCTCTCGATGAACTCGGCTTCAGCTCGAATTTCTTTTTGAGTGTAATAATAAATGTGACTTGATTGAGGCCTGTAATGGAAAATATAACACGATGTAAAAACATTCACTTAACTGTTAATGCATCGCGAAAGGATTCGCTAAAATTCACTTTTGTAGCTTTGATATTGTCTGATATAATACTGAATTTTAAAATGATCAAAGTCCTGCTGAATTTTGTTTAAAATAGAAAAGAGAAACCACGTCATTCCATTTCAATGATAGTTCATAAAAATATTATTTTACAAGTTTTGCGCAAATGATGCTTTTTTTATATTCGCGCAAGTGATGAATTTCCAATTGCGCAACTGATGATATTTCATTCGTGCAAGTGCTGATGTCTCCAAAAAAGGCCTATTAGCACATTTGATATCCAGCCACTAAAATTTATCTGACTTTTTATCTGAATTTCTACCGTTGTTTATTAAATATGAAAATAAATACATATAAAGAAATCAAATTTTAATTATTAATTCTCCATTAAGATGCATAAACTAATCGTATCGCTTAAACAATTTCTAATTAAAGCCGGTTTAACTCGGATAACCAGAGTCGTTGGTGCACAATGATGTTTGAACGTTTCATTTCGATGACTATTCAGACACAAGACTAGCAGCAAACGTTGGCCCAACGATTATAACGTCAGTCTAATGTTGGACCAGATATAATTTTTTACACGATTAGCGACCATATATCAGGAATATAATGTTTCATAAACCATCTAATGATCCTGTACCAGCAGTATCGTGACATTATGATGTCATTTTAATGGAAACATGATGACCTTAGATAAAACATATATCGTTATTAAAATGACAATATGATTGTACGATATATTAGATATGACAATATAAAAAGTAATTTGGACGTTTTTCATAAAGCTCTCTTACAATCTGTATATCGGCTTAAATGCATTTATTCGACTAGTTGTTAACTAGATAAAATTTCTATATGACATATATAGACATCATATAAAAATATATATTGTCATTGTATTGTCATTATATTGTCTTTATATACTTTTTTATCGGATTGTTTATATTCAACTTTTATGAATTTAACTTCGAAAGAATTATTTACACTGAAACAAAAAAAATATAAAAATTGACATACACAGGACAAAATTTAAATGTGTGGAACCTTGAAATTGTTCAATGAAATTTAATTAAATTAAACCTATATATTTATTAACATATTTATTCGAATGATAATTTTTTATTATATTTCATTCTATCAGCACGACTTACCTCTTGGTTAGATATTGAAAAAAAAAAAAAAAAAAAAAATACTTTTGTCAGACAAAATGGAATTGGTGGAATCTAAGAACACAGACTGTACTGAAAATTGGCAAGAATTATCGTGTTATCGCATTATTATGTATGAAGAAAAAATGAATTCGTCAAATCCCGTTTAAACAGGCACTTGGTCGGATATCAAATGAAATTATGTGAAAGCATACGCAGTGTGGTGTACCATAACTAAGAGCACGATTGGCTCTGATTGTACAGAAACTGGGCATTTGATCTAAATGTCATTTATCGATTGGTCACAATCAGATTGAAAATTGATAAAACTGATAGAACGGTCGTTGCCTTGCAGGCGAATATACGTTTCTTCTGACTTGGATCACGTGTGGCTTGCCAACGATAACGCGCTCGGCTTCGTAACGGCTTCGCACCTGACGACAAAGGGATCTTCAAACCGTCGCTCATTTTTTGCGCAAAATTTTCCATACCCCGTGCAGTTCAATTCCCAAGAAAACTGTCAAATCCATGTCCATACTTTTGCATCGTCACAAAAGTATAATTCAAAGAGAAAAAGAAAATAAAAAGAAAACAAAACAAATTGGCACACACGCACTCGTCGATTTTCCCGGCGTGTAGAGAAAAAGAAAGTTGAGGTTTGCGCGAGAATGATCATCCCGATCGGGTGACCGCTTTTGGCACGTTGACCGCGCACAGAAAAAGTATTTTTGGCCATCGCGAAAACTTGCATTCCCAATTCGCCGGCTGACGCCATTTTGAACGATTATTGTCAAAAAGTTTTCGACTATGATTCCCCACAATTGGCCGGTCGTGACTTTCACCAGAGACGTTGCATTGCTTTGATGAAGAGTTCAAACAAATTGGCAGAGCAATTAATGGCATGACAAAATTTGTCTTTTATTTATTATTATTATTTTTTTTTTTTTTTTTGAATTCATCATTAGGTTTATTGATGAAATGAAACGAATTTTGGATCGAATGATGACAGGATATAGATCAATGAATGTCTGTTATCTAACGAGGAGGAAAAGCGAAAAGCTTCTGGTTTTGACAGTGTCACTGGTTGCTGAGTCGAAGAGTGGAGAAGCGCGCAGGTGTTCGTAATGGGAGAGATATTTAAAAATACTTGAATTAAAAGTATAGGAAACGGTGAATGGCGAAAAGTGTGATTGAATAGAGGGAAAATGTGAGAAGGTTAGGTAATTTTGAATGAGTCGTGAGTTTGAAGGATGAAAATTGAACTCACCCGATTATGTCAGAGGCTGCAGATTCTGTTGGACAGTAACGAGCAGCGAGGTGAGCCACGGTGCTTGGATCAGGGTTATCGTTCAATCATTCGAAGGCTGATTGATTACTCAGAGCGAGGAGGGAAAATATGTAAAAGCACTGCACTGTTATTGCCGAAAGCTTGCCCTTTGCCAAGCGAAGCACCGCGAGTTTTGCCGTGAAAACAAAGGCCGAGGATTCGCGTTTTCCCGTAGTCTCGACGCTTCTCGGCGTGAAAGTGTTGGAAACGCGATCAATTCGCCGAGCTCTCCTCTCTTGTGCGTTCACTCATCTTCTACACGGCTCAGGGAAAGAAAGCGAACGCGCAGCCTATCTCAGCGAACTGTCAGCGCTAACTGCTCTCACTTGGATTTCGCAGTCCGTGTGGTACCGAACCGACGGCAGTGCCGCGCTCGGCACTGTCAGATTCGTGGGATTCCCCGCGCTCTGCAGTCGCTTTTCCATGTGCAATCACACTCGCGGGAGAGAGAAAAGGTAGCCTGGTCCCTGGCCAGATTGCCTCAGACCGCAGCTCTAACCGACTCGGCACAAATCACTTCGCAGAATTGCTCGCCAGTCTGACAGAACAGTCGTCCGAGAATTATTAGCCGGCATTAGTCGCTGCGCAAGTCAGACAAAGCTCCGATGTTGGCCGAACCTCACCGACCCCGCCCGAACCCGTCCGAGTCAGCTGGCTCAGCGGAAGATCTTCCGGCGAGTGCTGGAATTGGTTTGCACGAACCAAGATGTCGCCACAGCTCGAGAGCTCTCGCCGCTTCGACCGTGTATCCAAGCGTATACTTGTGGGCGGACGCATGTTTGCCGTTACCCAGATACGCAACTCTTACAGAGAACAAGTCGAAACAAACTCAACATTTTAGACACTTCCACATACACAACTTATACCAACAAATTTTTTATTCAAAACCATTTCATTTTTCATCTTCATTTTCATCATAAACCAAAAATCTGTTATTTCTTTCTTTGGTTATTTTGATTACAACATTTTCCAGACTAACCGTTTCCTCTTATCAATATAGATAAAAATGTAAACCAATTTACACAAAAAAAATTATGCAATGCATACATGTTCTATAAAAATTTATATTAATTACGGAATTTAAAATAAAGTTATATAAAATATTTATACACTTCAACTTCAGAAATCATTTGTGAAAAAAAATTGATTATAACAGTTGTAAATAAACTATATAGATTACAGATTGTTCGAGTAAATTTAAAATAAATGTATAAATTAATTTTGTAAATAATACAAATATTTATAAATGCAATTGTTATATATTTATAACGATTTCTAAATTTTGTTTTTTATATGTGCTCTTCCTTATTGATATTATATCATAGTAATTACGTTTTACATTTTTTGATATTAAAAGTTTGCAAATAATATTTTACGTTAAATATTATTAATTTGATTATTATATGGTACCTACATAAATATAATTGTAAGGCCATATTCATGAATGATTTTTAATAATTTTTACAATGTATTCACATCATTTTAACTGACTAAATTAATTAGTGAAGTATAATTCCATATAAGAAATAGAAATTTTAATGTTTAATGGACTAGCGGTTAGAAAGCTACAAGCTTTTCATAATGTTACTACACTGAGGGACAAGTTATAGTTAAAAATATTAAACGCAATCAGTAAAAAATACTTTTACTGTTCCATTTTGTTTTTAGTAAAAATTTTGATATTGAATAAAAAATTGAATCACAGCGCGGTCACGTGATATATATATCACTTGACTGCGCTGTCAAAGTTGTTGTTTTTATTATTTTTAACCAATAATAAGGGTCATAATCGAGCAAAACCAATTGTCCGAGGGCAGCATAACGTATAAATTTATTAAATTTTTAACTCTTCTAGCGTTTTTTTATGATTTTGATCTCGAAATTGTAAAAGGACCTTGTCTGGACCTCCGCTAGAGATAGTTAAGATAGCAGTCTAATACATCTAGGGCTTGCATTTTGGATCGTCAAAAGTCAGTTCCAGCATTTTTATACGATTTCATTCAAAAAATTACAAATGAAGTTAATATGTGTAATAATATAACAAATGTAATACAATGAAATAACTAATTACTAATTAGTTCGTATTTATTATTAGAGAAATTCTCACTCGGGGGAGGGGGGGTTGGTTTATTATTCATTTTATGACAAACTTATGAATATTTGGACGTTATATCATTTTCATTCATTTTTCATAACTGAATATATATAAATTTTTTCATAAAAAATGACAATATAAAGTATCACCTGTGTATTTATCTGTAAGTTTCGGTGATAACCAGATAAATTATTCCAAAATTATAGCAAATCAAATGTTTAAAATATTAATTTTCATATTGATATATATATATATTATTTTTTTTTTGCTAACTCAGATATTTTGTCTAATAATTTTATCACATTAAGTAACCAAGTTTATAAAATAAAATAATCTATATCAAGATGAAAATATAAAACATACTATTCACGATAAATACAAAATTTTGGAAATAAAATTTTCCTTCGTTATTATCAATAGCCACACAGATATTTATTTATATTATATAAAATTCATATAAAATATCAATTTTTATTACATTGTTGTATTACGCAAAATGATTATGTAACTTTATTACATAATTTTTTCATATCTGTTATCGATATGTTTGTCCATAAGGGTTAATTTATTTCTGAAAATCGCTGGAAAACCATTGAAAAATTTTTGACATGCAAATAATTTATTATTTCAAAATTCTCTCTCCATTTCTTACATTCTAGAACCACCTTAAAGCCATAAAAAGGTTTACAAAGTATTTTAATTCAAATTCAATGCTTTAATAAAAATTCCATTTATGAGTTTTATTGATCCCATTTTGAATTGTTGTTACAATATATATTTCTTCATAGATTCAATCGCTAATAAACAAACCTATGGTTTTCATTGCATCAGCTATTGTTCTTCTCAAATGGATTTCTTTTGGGATTAATAATGGCCGCCTTCAGTCTGCCAAGTTTTTCCTCGCAGGTTGGCAGTTGCTGTGAATCACCTCACAGCACTTAGTGCATGTCTCGATGATCTTGAAAAGTATTCACATTTTCCCAAAATCAAAAAGCAATTGAACAGAAAGAAAACAACTTTTATTCTTTTTTCGAATATTCATTTGCTAATTATTGTTGGAAAATGAGGATTTCAGAATTAATAAATTGACTTCATTCTCATTGGGAAAAGTCTACAAAGAATCGCGATAAAAAGGGGATTAACAATTATGATATCAGTTTCATTCAGAGATTAAGATATGTTTAATAATGGACAACTAAACTTTTACATTGTATCAGCAGAAATCATATTGAGCAATCTTTAGAGATGTGATTCTGATTAAAACAATGATGAATATAATTACGAAATAGTTTGTTTGAAAATGTACTGAAAAAATTCAAAGTGCAATTCATTCTGAAGACAATATTTTGTTTCAACAGGAAAAAATTGTAGAAAAAATTTGACGACAAAGTTAACCGCAACTGTTATACACGAAGATTCATTTAATATGATTATTGTGATATAAAATTCGCGATGAACTTCTTACGTGACGTTGAACTTATGTATCAGTAAAATTACTAGACACAATGACGTGGTTGTTGTGAACTCGAGGTAGCGATTGGAACAGATATAGATACCGGATGCCTTGAAGGTTCTATAGATACATTAAAAAAATTGGCATAAGTCGCTAAAACTTTTCCATTGTCAAAAGTTGTGGGACAAAAAATTTACATTTTTATATCAATTGATGTATCAAGACATAGTTGGTTGACGCAATATGGCCCTTTATCTATTATTCAGACATAACGTTTAAGTAAGACTCATACTGTAGTCAGTTAATTGTTTTTATATAGTCAACCCTCAAAGGCCAATGCTCGAAATATAGTATAAGAGACTATACTCTAAAAACAGACAAATTTGGCTTACTGGTCATGCAAATTCTGCTTTTTTCGAGCAAGCAAATGTTTAATTAATAAAGAAAGACTTTATTAATTCATTTGACGTTGATAAACCATACGAATGTGGACATATAAAATTGTTACATGACAAATGAATTTACTTTTACCCTCACGGATGAAAATATATCCACCAAAATATATTCTATTTTATTATACTCATTTCCGGAATATATTTTCTTCACGAAAAATGTATTTTGTTTATATTTTAAAAATATATTTTCGTCCGTGCGGTTACTTTCATGAGTTTGGTGAAAAAAAAAAAAAAAAACAACAAACAAAAACAAAAGTAAAGTCTAAGTCAAATCAATTAAATAAATGTTGCTGATTTAAAAAGTAATGTTTATTCAATTGGTTACTAAAGACAAAAAAGTGTCTTTTTTTATTTTATATCAATTTTTACTTTATATCAAAAAACTTGAAAGGACAAAATGAAAACTGTATTTCTTTGAAATTTTACCAATATAATGTATGTTACAATGTTAATTAGTAAAATAATCTTAATATAAATCTAAAATAATATTTCATTTCTAGCATTTTACATCAAAAAGTTTCTTAATTGAATAAGACCAGTTTTTTGATCAATTCTTTATGGCTCCAAAATTGTTGATAAAATTAAATAAGCTTAGAAAAATAATTGAAACAATATTTCGTTCAAATATGTACATAAATAATTACATACATCTAAAATTTATACAATTATTCATTCATTCATTAAAAAATACAAATTATAAATATTGTTTGAACATTTTCTTTCGAAAGAAAGAACAATAATTTATTTCTATATCCTTACTGATATATGTATAAACTTAAATTACATTTTTCTATCTGGCTGTCGATCGCGTTAACAGTTTTGTATAGCATAAACCAATGCAACAGGCACATTCTGTTGAGTATTTCAGACAGCACAAAGTCTGGTCACAAACAAAAAAGTCAGAACCAGAAACGCTCTTAAAAGACTATTAATTAACAAATAGCGGACAATATATCACACTACATTTAGAGAAAATTTTTTTTGAATCTAATAAATTTATTTGGATATGAGCCTAATAAATGTTTATTAGGTTTCCCATTAAAATTTATTTAATTTAACTAAAATTTATTAGATTCAAACAAATTTTTTTCCGAGTGTTTTCTGAGTGTATAGATAATTAAAAGCTTTGCTTTTAACTTCTGAACTAATATATACGTTTTTGAATTCACTTGTTTGTTTAACTGTTTATTTAAAAGAGAAAATTAATCTTCTAAGCACCAAACTTCGAAATTTTTTGAATCACACCGCGCGGGTTTGATAGATCCGAACTGTCTGAAAATGTTTCAATAACATCAACACGTTATTTGAAAAAAACATCTATTGAAAATATTTAAAATTCGAAGCCTGTGAAAAAGAATTATTATCTTAACAAAGCAATAAATTTTTTTCATATAAAAATATTAACAAAGTAATATGAAAGAAAGTCCGAAAGAAAATTATCATTTGCGTGTTTTTAAAAACATCATAATTTTAATAATTATCATTGAAAAAAAGTTGAAGAACTACTGTTCTGTGAAGGAGACAAAACTTATTTTTCAATTATAATAAAATTGGAGAGAATAATCATAAAAAAACATTTCACGGTCTCACTTTTTCAGTTTTTTAATGAATTTTCACAAGTTTTAACAAGATCTGTATGAAAAAAAAGTATTTTATAAAAATCTTCTAATAGAGATCCTAAACTTTTTTTTAAGATATCACTAACTATAATTCATGTTAATTGTTATTGATGGTTTTTAATTCAATTATACGATATATTTTTTCTGAGTAAAACAGAGTTTTTCGATCGTTTAATAACAAATAATAATAAATTCAAATGAAATAACAAAATGATCTTATAGAGACCCCAAATTCAAGACTATACGTTTTCATTTTAACTTTGAATACTATCATACTTCAGTAAAAAAACGAGAATTCTACTTTTTGGCAGAATTTTTTGTTAAAAAGTATCCAACTTTAAAAACAAAAACTCTTGTAATTCAGAAATTTTTAACCGTACAGTAACTCGTTTCTCAAAAAATCAATATTTTATTCGAATTTTTAATCGAATTGTTTTGAAAAAAAAATCTAGAAATTATTATTTAATGTTTTGTATAAAATTTTATTAGATGCAAAATTTTTTTTTTATAATTCAATTCTATCAATTCATATTGCAAATTGAACGTAAATAAAATATGAGAAACTTTTTGAATTAAAAAAATTCAAAAAATAAAATGTTTGATATATCTGTATAAAATTTAAACGACACCAAAAAATCATTTCAAATTAAATTAGTAAGTTAATAACCGTTTGATTCAATCATGGTTTATCAGTTTAAATTTGAACTTCATCATATAGGTTTTGGTTATATCAACAGTTTTTCAGTTGTTTCGGTTTTTAACGGTAATATGTCAGCTACAGTTTTCATACTTTGATTATGAAATCTAGATTTTATTAGACCGCTGATATTTTAAACGGTTTTCAACTAAACTCTGAAGAAGAACGTTTTCTCATAAAAGTTGCCCAAGAAAAAGAATTTTCATCAAAAACAATTTCGTTAGAAATACTTTTTTGTAAAATAGCGTGAAAACAAATTTTGCATCCTCAAAATTAACATGAAAACATATAGTCGTTGATTAGGGTAGGTTATGCTATGTACCTATATAACATGTTCATAACCAATGAAAATCACCATACCGGATCTTGCTCTCATCTTGGTACAAAATCTATGAAAAAAGTATTCACTACTGATGAATATGAAAAGTTGTCTACAGTTTTGCATTATCGAGCGTAGGAGTGGTTAAAAAAATGTTTTGACAGCTGAGTCTACTTTGCATGCATGATTAAAGAAGTTAGCCAGTCGTCGTGTAAAGTGTGCATCAGTGAAAGTGCTGTTTGCATTTCTGCAACAAATCAATGAATCTTTGCACGATGAATCAGAAACATTACTCATTTAAATTCATTTTTCATTATTCCTGTTTCATTATAGGTTTTATAGTGACAATAAAAGAGCAGAGCACAGCGTCAATATTGTCTTACTCTGATGATGGGGATTAAAATTCAAACTCATTAATGTTTATTATTGCCTTTTTTTAGTTGTTCAACTTAAAACAATTGCTTGAAAAATGTAAATATATCAACAATCATAAACGAAATTAATCTTCGTTCTCTTTCCTAAAGTCAACCATACATCACTTGCAGAGTTTCGCTACGCTTTTGCTACACCTCTCCGGTGATGATAATTTACACTAAACTTAACTTATGTTTCTCATCATATTATTCAGCAAGAAAATATTAAAGCTTTTTGAAGTCTAGAAGTTTTTTAACAACAAAAATATGTCTCGTCTAGTCTTGAGTTTTGCAAATGATGATTTACAACCGGGTCAAAAACAAAAACCAGTTACAAATTGTTATAGACCTAGAAACAACCGAAAAAACTGTAGATAATATTTTATCATAATTGTTTCACGACGCGTATAACACAACGATAATGAACACTGAATATTCATGAATCCATTGTCCGTGTACGTTAGTCATTTGTATGGTCACCTGTACGAACATACGAATCGAGCTATGCTTTCTAATCATGTAATCATTTTGCTTCGATCGAGATGTGGATCAGACGTTGGTCCGCGCGATATTTGTGGAAGCTTCAGATATGAATTGCAAAAAAAAAAAAAGCAAAACGAAATACAAGACCAAATTTATGTGACACAAAATGCAAGCTAAAATCTGATAACAATTTCATTATAACATTTTTAAGATTCCCTTCTTTAAATTTAATCCTTATTCAAGTACAGACGTTGCAACATTGTCAACATGACGTAACATCTAAAATTTTGAGATCATATTGTTAACAATGCTTGGTTTTTTTAGAAACTTGATATTCTAAAATTAAAAGTAATTGGAAATATAAAATAAACAAAAAACCATCTCCTCTCTTGAAGGGTTTTAATAATAAATCATTTTATGAAAAGAGTTATTAATTTTCCTGTCAGTTTAATGTTTTTCTAAAATAAAAAACGTTTGAACAAAATATATTGAATAAAGCTGTGGAAGGTGCAAATTTTGTGCACAATACGAATTTTAGAAGTGGAATTTTAATAAATTATCATCAGTAGGTGGTCGATTTCTTTCAACATAATTGGAAGGTACATTAGAATTGCAACTAGAGGCGTGAACAATTTGCTTTTGTATCGGGAATTCATTCGGCGAATAAAATCTTTTTTTTTTATTCACACTGGGTGTGAGTATTCTTATGCATCGGCATTCGCAAGGGGTTAGTGGGTCACTTTGGCAACTTTTCTTAGTCATGTTACCGTAACGCTTAAAAGCAGCTGCTGCAATATAACTAGATGTAAAATCGATTACTACTCTCCGCGTAGCCGGTCATAAAACTTTTGTCCCTTCTAATGTTGCACGAAGGGTTACTCGAGCCCTAGAGTTTCGGTGCAACACATTTGTGTGCTGATCTCGATCCCGATGTTGTTTTTGAAATCGTACATACGTTTGTTAGTTCATTGCCATCCTAATTCCATCGCTCTTGTTTATATTAAAATCATTCATACTTTGTCTGTTCAACATCCTTTCAATTTGTCCTAAATACGTTTTTAGATTTTACAACAGTCATAAATCTTTTTCATTTGTTTAAGCATATTCTCATGTTATGTTTGTCGTAATAAAAAGGTACAGAATTAGTGAACCGCAAAACAAAACAGTTTTCATACAAAATGCAGTTTCCACTGTGAAAAAATATATCGGCAATCATCTAACGGCCACGGCTCAAAATTTCATTCAGATTTAATATGTCAATAAATTATCTCTTGCACTTAGTATACTGCTAGTAAACTATATTGTCATATTTTGTTGTCTCTATTATTTATTTACTCTAAAATAAAAGTATATAATATTGCAGACGCTGCGAGAATATATTTCAATGATTTTCATCATAGTTACTTTTGCATAGTTTTTTTAGTACGTCATTTTTGTACTTCTGAAATCTTCATTGTTGACAATTTTTTGTAATCAATATTTTTAATTGATGTTTTGTTAGTGTTAATGAAAATTAATGTACCAAAATCCATATGGAGTTGACGCTGAGTATCTGATTTTTTTGCAATGTACGTTGATGCTACCGAGTGCGAGGGTTCAACGTGCATGTGGGGGAGTTACTAAGGGTCGCATTTAAGCAGGGCGATATTATCGATTGGTACTCGGAGAGTAAAACGTAACCAAAGGACAAAGAGTTTACGAGAGACCGCGTGCGCCACTGCCACACAAAGAGATTCTGATGCTTCGTTGTCCTGAGTTTCTACTGCTCATAAACTTTAATATGTTTTTGCTATTGGCATGGACTAATGTCTGAAAAATTTCTAGTATTTGAAAATTTTTGCTAATTCGTAAAATATTTTGCAATAAAAACGACAAGTTCAGATTATTAAATTAAGTTAAAAAATACGCTAAAAAAGAATGAACAAAGCAAAGAACAAAAATCGAATGGATATTCCTCTTTTTTTAATGAAGCTTGACTCAGATAAGCTTAAAAGAGTAACAAATAAGCTGTTTGTATAACCGACTGGTCGCGAGTAGCTGATGATCTAGTTTAGCGTGCACTTTGATATGCGAATTCACGAAAATATTGGTTGCAATGTGATTGATTGAACGTGAAGACTCTGACAAAACGCCAACAAGGATTGCGATACACAATCATTCGATATACATTGTCATTGCTGTACAGCTCGCCAAGAGATCTTGGTATTTATTTTTGCGTATGATTCACGTGTTAAATGATCGTGATCTAAATGCGCATAGAACTTGCCAGATGATGGCAGGGTTATTATTTAAGAATCACCACTAGGTGTTAGATAATATTTCTTAATGTAATTTAAAAAAAATGTTCTTTATTTCCATCTACAATCATTCATATAGTACTAATCCTATAATGCAAGTGTAGTATTTTAATAGTTGAAACATAATTTTTAGAATTTTTGCAAAATATAAATTGTCGTATTTGTTTATCTTTTGGCATATTACAAAATGTAGGATTGTTCGACTTATTTCTGTTTTTACGTAACGACTAACTAATGAATACAAATCCACTCGTTCATAAGCACGTGACAGTGTGTACACGCGTACCGTTGAAAAAGTACACATTCAATCATCTGAACATGTATGTATATAGCTGTACGTGTAACGGACTTGTAACACGTAACGGCAGACAGTCAGGCGACGGAAAAGATGTCACTCAAATGATGCGCTTTGCTTATCCTCACGAAGTATATACATGATTCGTATAGATGAAATGCAATAATGTCTGGATTGTTTTGTAGTTTTCTCTGTTCCGAATTGACTAACAGTTGTTCATTTACTTTAATTCAAGTTTTTTGTTTCTTAATTTAGGATTTTTTTAAACACATGAATTAAATTTAAGAAATCGCGAGATGTGATTGATTTTATCATATCATCATAATTATTGTGAGGCTGGAAAAATGATTTAATGCATGGTGTCAGTTTAGTCTCATTTTTTAACTCATGAGAAGAAAATAATAATCTTTAAACAATTGAATTGACTGTGAAAATTATTTCGTAATTGATGATGATTTGCTGAATCATAACACTCACACCGAGCGAAAGGCAGTTTTTCTCTTTTGTTCTTTTTAGAGAGGTATAAAAAAATTTCATACAAAATTATCACAAGCTATTTTTTCTATGCGAATAAAGTAAATTATTTTGAAAAAATATTGTGCATTATTGTGCACGTTAAGCCGTCATTAATTCAGCAATTATTATATAATTTTTGCAATTTTCATCTTTATCGAATTTAATCTGAAAGATTGTTTTATAAATTGCTTCTTCTTGGATGATATGTTCATTTTTTCAACGTCAATTTTTGATAGTTTCAGCAAAATCATTTTTTTGATTTTTTACATTTGTATAAGAGTAAGAGCGAGTTATAAAATTATTAGCTATACCACTAATGTGGTTATAATACTAGGCAGATTTCTTGGAAATATAATGATTAATGCATTTATTTCAGTTGATAAATGTGATAAGATATTGTTCCCAGGAACATTCGTGTAAATGATGAAAACTTAATTAATC
>JAAMPD010002599.1:0-13993 GCA_025266255.1 Trissolcus basalis
CTCCCAGCATATCAACAGACAGAAACAAGAAAAACAACAAACACAAAGAGCAAAACAACGAAACCACACCACTCGGTAGCATTCACTCTGTTCTCGCAAGGTCGACTGGTTGGCGTTGACAAATACGCGACCGCGCGGCAGAGTCCGAATCCATCATTCACATCACTTGCTTGAAGTCGGCTGAACGCAGGTAATGCCCATAAATTTTCATCCTCGACGACACACATCACTTTTGGCTTCCGAAACATAACCGTCGGGTTTGCGAGAACGAAGACAAGTCACGATTGGCAGTATTCCTGAAATGAGCACTTAGTAGGGTCGCCAAACGTTGTTGTCCGGTCGCACTTCTTCTTGCCTCACGCTGCAGTTGTCGGTCACGGCCCGCTGCTCCGCGCTCTCCGAGTTATGAAACTGATTGCTGTGCAGCTGCGAGTACAGGATGCTCGGAAGCACCCCGGTCGTTGGCAGATAATTGCCGTAGTTCTGACCGAAGCCCTGCTCCTCGTGCACCGGACTCTCCGTGGTGCTCGAGTCGGTTGACAACGAACGAGGTGACACGTAGTCCTGGTACCTCTGACTCGTTGAACTTGACATCAGACTGCTCAAGGGATCCAGAGGGTCGGCCTGTCCTGGTGTTGTCGTGTCAGGAACAACTGTTTGTCAAACAATTCAACTTCTATTAAACAACAAAAACAATCAGATTTTAATCAAAAATTAAAATCAAACACACATTTTCATTGAACTTTATTAATTACAATTTATATCTTTTATTTGTATTTTCCATCTGACAATGGAATAACTTTGATTTTTGAAAATAAAACAAAAACAATGACATTTTTTATTAAAAATTTAAAAATTAGAAAAAACATATACTTCCATTGAATTTTATTAAATCAATTTCAATTTTTAATTTACAATTATAAGATAGCAAAGAAAAAAATACACATGAACAGTTGGAGTAATTTTGACAATGGAATAACATCAATTTTTGATAATAAGATTAATCTGTTCAGATGAAAATTTTTTGTTTTAATATGCATTGTTTTGACAGTGTTAAAATTAGTCCAACTGTTTCTAATTTGTAGTTGGGTGTAAGTATAAGAGATTAAAAAATAGAGTTTTCAGATACACAGCAGTTGGAGAGAACTTACGAGAAGAAACAGTAGAAAAAGCATCCTGTTGAGTAGCAGATGCAGCATTTGCGGAGGCGACTGCTGCAGGTCCTGCCGTGGAATCCGGGGATGCTAAAGTGCTCATCGATGCGGTTCCCGCAAAGGAAGCCAGCGTGGACGTGGGCGGTGGCGGCGGTGGAAAAGGTGGTTGGGCCGCGCACGACGTCAAAGGTCCCGGCAGGTACCCGGCGTACCCTGCCGTGCTCCCGTAACCCCAAGAATTGCTTGCCGTCAAGCCAAATTGCGACATGTCTGAGGCAATGAAAAAGAGAAGAAAAGGGTAACCGGGTTGAATTCATAAAACGAGAGCCGCTCAAAGCTCTCTCGCTGGCGAAATTAAAGCCACGGCTAATTGCGATACAGCTAATTCGATGCAGCGAGTATATCATTAAATATTGGTTTTCAGGTGCGGTCGAAACGAACGAGACTTTGGTGTGTGTATTTGATACTCGGCTTTTTTTTATTTCGTTTGTTTGCATTTTTCGGTGATATCTACAACCGATAGGCTATCCGATGTGAATCGAGTAAGGTAAAAAAAGGATGGGGCGGCGATCAGTCTATACACGAGACGGCAGCAACGAGATCAAAGGGACGGTCATCGTCCCTCGTCGACTATGGCCAACTCAAATAACCGAGTTTGCCTCATCGAAAGGCATCGGCCGTCGAAGCCAAGCTAACCCCAAATACTGTGCGATCAATCCGTCGATCTGCCACGTACTCGTTCCTACTAAATTCCCTGCCATTCAAATCAGCTGCATCATTTTTCCGCCCACTCCTCTTTGGATTTCTCTCTTGATTTTTCAACACTGACACAATCTCAACTATTTCATGTTTTGTCAGAAACTATCTGCGCCTGTACCATAGCTGGGTGTAAAAAAAAAGGAACTCCGATGGCCCTTGTTATATCACGCGTGTCAATAAAATTTTACATCGGGTGCATGATAATTCAAGCGTTATCAAAAGTTGCGACTCGGCAACAGGAATTTCGACCGGCAAACGACGGGGGGAAAATTATTAATAAGGCAAATATGCGACGTGGCTTGATTCGTTTCATACTTTGTCGAGGAATTTCCCCGGTCTCGTTATCCGTTCTGCATTTACCGCGCAACGTCAGTCTCAGGAAGTTCATTATACCGTCCACACTTTCTGCAAACATCGCTTGGCAAATTTCAAATTAGAATTTCAACGATGAAGACTCTATATTGAATTTAATTGGTCGATCTGGTCAGCAATAAATACAACATGTAAATTGTCCTTTGTCTCGTCATTGGATGTTGCAAAATTGTGCGTCACATCGGAGAACAAAAAAGTCGAGTAAAAACAACAACCTACAAAAAAGTCAAAACAAAAAATTTAGCAAATAGGTCTATAATGAAAATACAAAATGTGGAACAAAGTTTTTCATTTCTATAAACTAATGATTTCGAAATTGTCCAGTCCGAATTTTTGATACGACGAAAGAAAAATGTGAAAGCGAAATTAGAGCTGGATTTTAATATAAATTTGGAGTCGACATTTCATGGGAACGCGATGTTGCAAAAGTCGGTACGAGGTTGGTGTCTCGACTGCGCGTTGGCGTGGCCACCCCTTTAATATAATATTTAATCTAGCTTTGAACAGTCTTGCGGTTTCCGCTTCTGGAGTGGCGAAACTACTAGCTGTTCTCGAGCCTATCTCTTTGCTGAGCTACTACCCTTCAGCTTTCTAGCAAAAGCAGTACGTATGAAGGAACAGTATATTTCTCGTTGCGTCGTTGTTTAAAGCCAACTTTATTCGTTCAAACTATGCGACGACAATATTTGGCAGTAAAACTTTTGGGTCCCTCCAAAAAAGAGCACGTAACAAAGAATCTAACTGGTGAGTAATATAAAATTGAACTGCTCAATAAAAACAATCTTGTTTGTGTAATAAAGTTGAATTTACTTACTTTGACAATTAGCAGGCATGGCGTGTCTGAAGGATGACAGAGGGTCCCTCGTTTGGAGAGGATTGGACAGCGGTTGTAAAGTGTTGGACAGTGGCTGCAGTGGATCCACCAGAGGCGACGCAAAAAAAGGCCCTCCTCTTTGCGACGCGAAGGCAAACGCATGGAACTGTTGTTGTTGCCCTAGAATGGACAACACTGCGATCAACCGTGCGCCTGTCCATTGGCACTCGGATAATAAACTAGTTCTACCTACCTATTTATTCAACTAAATTACACCGATTCTACCATATATATACTTTCTACAAATTTACAAATGTAAATACACAAATGTTCAATCTAAAACTTTATAAGTCTAAAACTTTGAGATGTTCAAATTTGTTTTTCCTCAAAACATTTTTCGAGCATAATTTTAACAAACTGATTTACTTTTCTTAAAAATTTGTTAATAAAATAAAATTATCATTCAAGAATAATTATGAGCATTAGTATTATATTAAATTTGTTAGGTTTGTAAACGGTTAAATGAAAAAATTAAATAAAAGGAAATAAATAAATCAAATAAAAGAATTCATAATGTCGGAATTTTTTATTTTGTAAAAAATAGTTGGATCTAAATATCAATTGACTCAGTTTGTTTTTTAAAAATTTGATTAGAATAATTATTGTAGAATAATTTTTATTACAGTAAAGTTGTTGGGTGTGTAAAGGGGTTGAATGAAAAAAGTGTAAGGCTTTGGAATGACGGGCAGCTCTCGTTAATCAAAATCAAATAATGTGTCGTCTCCGGCATGTGGATTCATTGTGTGTGCCGATCGGGCGTAGCCTATTCAGCAAACTGTGGAGAATTTCAGGTTGTCGAGTACGAATTAGGGCTTCGATTGGATTATCAGCACTCGGCTATGCCTAGTCCGTCGTCTCTGGTGTTTTCAGTGACAGTGTTAGTAGTCAGAGAGTCTAGCTGGGCTCGCGAGTTTCAAAGCCAAGCTCACGCACACACAAGGCGACTCGACTTGTCTCCGTTCGAACAGAAGCTTCGGTTTTTGGATCGACTCGCCTGTTGGGACGTCTTTAATTGGGTTGCCAACACCGTTGAGGCGAAACAAAACGTATCGTGCCAACTCGCTCACGTTCGTCCTGACACTTTTATTTCACTCTACCATATACCTCTTTGCGAAACATTTGATCAAATTTAATGATTCGCTGATACATTCATCACTCGGATGTTAAACGTAGGAGAAAATTGTGAAAGACAAAACGTGTTTAATTTGACAGGAATTAGTGTAACGATATGTATCTAATATTTTAATGAAGACGGCTGACTGGTGTGATTGGATCGAACGTGTTTCCCGCATGCACACATGTGTGCGACTTGATAAATTTAATAAATTATGCCGTTCAGCCCCGAATTTATCACGCCACCCCTTTCACTCGACGGATTATAGGACGCTGTACTTTGCTGTATTTCATTAAGCATCCCATTCGGGGACCCCCATTGTTTTTGCGTGTAAAACGATACATTTTTCAAACTCCTGTTCAGATCTGGTTATCAAAATGTACAACACAGGCACTGCATTAAAAACACATTTTAAAACCCTTTTTATCCCCTAAAGTACACACGTTTCATCATTTTCAATTTCCTTTTTAAATGGAATCTTCGAATTTATATTTCAATTTTATATTTCCGTCTACTTGAAGTTAATTTATCTTCCTTAATAAAACTGGAAAAACAATAAAAATTGATTGTCCATCTTACAAATGCAAATTTGAGAAAGAACTGTAGTATCGTAAATTGTTTTCAAGTCACAACTGATTGGGATAGTGTAAAATGAGTGTTAAGAATTTGTTCATCACGTTGAGATGTCAGTGTCGTGTAGAGACAGATGAGAACTTTCCAAGCTCTCTTGTTGCCACGAGTAGTATTCTCGTTCGCAAAACGAAAAGCGAATAAAGAAGGTTTTTCACTGGTAAAGTGGTGGAACAAAATGAGGAGAGCTGTCGTTGCCAGCTGGTTACCCACGAGAAATTCCCTGGCAGCCAAAGAGGGTACCCGATGAAATCGATAAGAACTCATTGGCAGGATCTTTCCTCCTTCGATTGAGATTCCGTGCTGCCTACATGCTTTGTCCAATTGTCTCGATACTAATTGAACAAAATTTATCAAGTTAGAGGTAAAAAATTTTTTAATTTTCATCCCTATAACTTAAAGGGGCCATTTTTTACCAGCTCAAGATATTTGAATGGAGGGATCGATTTTGAAAGATGATAATAAACGAATAATGAAGCTGTAATTCACGTTATGTAGAACAAACTGATAGGTCCATTAAGAACAATTGTGCAAATTTACCGAGTGAATTTTTGCAGCAAAATTAACGAGCAAAATCCGCATCTGATCGTTCGTAACGTACACCAAGGGTTAGACGAAACCCTTTTCAATCAATTTCCTTAGGCCGGTCGTCTTTCCGCGGCGAGCTTCGTCGGATGGAGGAGTGGATTCGGAGAACTGAATGCGTAATGAATTGCTTGTTTAATTAATTACGACCCTTTCGCAAGAAAACCGAAACCGAGACTGGCAAAGACACATACGCTCTCAGACTATCACTACGTTACTGATTAAATCGTGAAAGCGAACAATGAACTGAAAAAAGGTTCGAACATTAAAAAAAAAAGGTCTCCCAAGTCCGAGAAAATGGAACGAAAATAAATTTGTCCACTCCTTCTGATTTCTTCCGGGTTATTAAATGTTTTATGGCTTGTCACTTTTTGTGTGTCATGATGGTTCAAAATAAAAAAAATTACGATATGTCAGGGTATCCTGACTATCAATTCCGCGAGGGGTGAGATGAAAGAGAATCGGAGTCTTGGCAGAACAGAAAGTTTCTTTGATATTGATACTACTGCCGACTCGTCGAAACCGCTTTCATCGACCCCTCTTTGCTTTAATTCCCAAACACCGACCAGAAATTAAAGTTACAATTCGCATCACCCAGACGAGTAAACATCCTTATATTACAAATTTTAGCATGACGCAAACAAACCGGCTTCCTGCTCTGGGAGACGTATTCCAAAATTAAAAAATGATCATGGCACATTGTTCCAGAAATAAAACTCTTGTCAATCCACTGGATGCTATTTGCAGTTTGGACTAATTAAAAATGCATCGGGACTGTCAACAAGTGCAACGACTCGCGTCTTGTCACTTGGAGTTGTGACTTTGTAATATGGCCTCCATATATCGCAAGTTGTTTGGCTGAGGAAAATTGTACATTACTAGTATACACGAATTGTCAGAACGCGGAGAATTACGACCAGTGGGTGGTCGACAGATGCGGCCAAGGCAGCGGATGTGGTCACATTCGCGCTTGGAAAGCTAACTTATGCGTTTCAACTATGAACCAGATCTACGATCCGAACCGCCGGTTATTTTCGGGATCAACCAAACTGTACCGCTTCATGAAGAAAAAAATCCGCTGTTGATTTCGTCTCACCGAGCGCAAAGTTTATTTATCATTGCGATAACAATAAAAAATTGAGCGAAACCTCGTTCTTGTTTTAGCCGCAGGTTTGTACTAATAACGAATTCGGGATTCTGAAATAAAAAATTATAAAATAAATATTGATTGTAATTGAATAATGTAATTATGCCAGTGTTATAAATAATAAAATGAAACAAATGTAATGAAAGAAAAGTTGAAAAATCAATGGAATATTAATTTATGAATTTATGAATTAATTTTTCAATTTTGAAATTGAAATGATAATGGAATGACTTGAAATGATGAAATAAATAATAATAAGAAAATTAATAATAAAATGAAACATATCCCACAAGGACAAAAATATACGTGTAAATATATTTTGATTTCATATTTTTCACATAATTATAATAATATAATGTTTTTTTTTGAGCAAATTTATATTTATTTCATATTTTATTTATATAATTTATTGCCACTTTACTAATAATTTATATATAGAATTTATACAGATATATTTTACACATAGAAAAGATACGTAAATTATATTATGAAATATATTTTTGTCCACGTGGGATATAACGAAATAAAAGTTAAACATCAATGAAATAAAATTGATTAATTTTGATGATTAATTTTTCGATTTTGAGATTATAAAGTTGGTAAATTACAAGTTAAATGATAAAACTGTGTATTATGGTGTACTCAACAGTGGAGCTAAGGTCGGCCTAAGACTCGAGCACACTGTACGAGCAAACCTTAGCTGATCCCCATGCCGCAGCTCTTTATCAATGCTACTGGCTTGCCACGATTATAAATAACAGAGTTTCTGCGAGAGCATACACAAAGCACACGCACGGGTGTCATACGAAATTATACCTTTCACACGTTCTGCTATTATTCATCGAACCTCACTTTCTCATATTCTCTTTTCATATCCCGCGCCCTCCAATTATTTATACAAAATTATATTTGTTATAACCATCAAACAAAAAGTTACATTTTATTACCAACTGAAAAAAAAAAATAGTTTCATATACTTCAAATTAGGACAACTTTTCAAATGAACTCAAACTTTTGAAGGAACAATTTGACTTGCGAGAAAAATGTTCGAAAAATGTTTTAATTTAAGACAGTTATTTTTGCAGTATCATAGTTCGTCTAGGAAAGTTATGGTCAGATTGATGAATTTACGTCAGAGCTTTGTTGGTGCAAGCGTTTTCGGTTATTGATTAATTCTATATCTATATGTATGCATACATATCTCTCGTAAGTTAATTTTGCGCAAATTGAAATTTTCGAGGGTTGCTTGGTCGGCTATTGGAATCTTAAAAATAGTATAAGTATAGATTCAATAATGCTTACAGTGATACTCACTGGTCTTGGAGCGGGGCTCACGCGGCCCATCGACTGTCACCTTTATTGCCTTCGTATAAGTGGCGACTTGAGGAGGTGACGTCGAAACCGTTATTGTCAGAGTGAAGCTCTTCCCTGCGAACAAAAAAACGAAACTTCGTGAAAAAACAGCAGCACACTTTTGTGACGCAATTGGAAATTGAAACGCATAAAGCATAATGGCAATTAATCCCCTCGCTTGTTTGTCAGGTATTTAAAA
This sequence comes from Trissolcus basalis, assembly GCA_025266255.1. Classification (NCBI taxonomy): domain Eukaryota; kingdom Metazoa; phylum Arthropoda; class Insecta; order Hymenoptera; family Scelionidae; genus Trissolcus; species Trissolcus basalis. Next base: position 8,188 of record JAAMPD010002599.1, read on the forward strand.
ATCACCGGACAAAAATTTCAATTAGTCGAGAGTACTTTGTACATCGGTGTCATAAATGAGGGAAGTTGACGAAACCCAGTCAAGTGGGGGAGGGAGTGGCGCTGCGAAAAAAAAGTCGCGTCGTCACGCAAAATGTGTGCGTGGTGAAGGGACACACGCAGAGGTTCACCGCAATTCCAGCTAAAGCTCACTCTGTTATCTCAACTCTTTTCATTTCTCGTTTTGCGCTACGCTTTCCCTCTCTTTCTCTCCGGCTCGCTTTCGAAACGTGTTTCGTGTATATACTCAATCACCTGAAAAACGAAACATTGCAATTCGATCGGACGCTTGTGAATGTATTTTTAAGGGCCAATCAGCGTAATACGGCAAATATATTGCCCGGATGATCAGTGTAAATCAGATCCTAACAAGTTAAACATCAACTTACAAGGTAACGTGTCAAAAGAAAAAAAAATTAGATCTCGCCTTCATTCTGCGATACGATTTATTAATTAATCAATTAACTTGATTAACTTTATAACTTTTTACGAATCATTTGGATCTGACAGATATTCAGTCTATTTCAAATGTTATCAATTTAAAAAAAAACATTTTTCATTGTAAATAATTTACAAAGTTCTAAATTTACAGAGTGTGTTTTTAAATTTAAGATTTGAATTTTAAGTTTTTATAATATGATCCCTTACGGAAGAAAATATAGTTTGAAAATATTAATAAAATATATTTCCGGTAATATATATATTATAATTATATACAATACTTCGTATTTATAAAATAAGTAATGTTTATTATGTATATTCTTTATAGATAAATAATATTCATTTAATAAAATTTAAAAATATAAAATTAATATTTATTATATATTTTCAGTGGCTATATTTTCGTCGGTGAAGGATGAACTCTTATTTGGTACAAGTCTCAAAAGATATTCCAGATTTGTCAGATCTAAAGAAAATTTTGAAATATGGTTTACGCTGAAGGTTAACCAAGATTAATTTGTTAATTACAACTGACACATTTCATTGCAGGCTTGCAGAATCTGAAAAGCACGAACGTCGTGGAGACCACCGATGTACCGGTGGCATAACAATTTAATTGCGAAGAAATAGTTGAGAAGTTTCGTCAAATTCCGTCCCGTGTTTCGGGAAAAGCCGCCGCTGAAACTTGGAAAGTATTTAATTTGGCGACGTCAGTGTGTCTCCAAAGTATCAGGAATAATAACAGCTGGTGTCGATCGTGGCCACACGGCGGTTCGCCACACGAAATTCTCATTTCCGCAAACTTCCTTCCAGCGGATCGAACGCACGAGTCACGCCATTCGCTCGACCCCGCCGTTTCCAAACGTCTCAGCTGATATTTAAGACAATAATGAAAGCCGCACACGAAGACCGCGTGACACTCCGTGCTAGTCACCGGCTCGTCAAACGCATCCACCCTCTCATCAGCTTCAACCTGACCCTATACGAGATCCCAACCGACGAACAGTGTGTTAAATTTTTTACCCCGCTTCGGATTTATGACCACAAGGTTAACTTATGCTAACGAGGGATCGATTGGCATGAGCGATCCGAACGTACAAAATGGATTGTGAGAAGCAGTAAATCTGCTGATAGACGTTGAGCATTAATTTCCTTGAGTTACTTATGAGCACAAGTTACAAAAATCATGGTATACTCAAAGTACATATAATAACATTAATTCTTGTTTGTTGTGTATATAAAAATAATTTAAAATCCCCTTACGGATGAAAATATATTTTGAAAAAAATATAAATAAAATATATTTTTGTATATAAAATATAATTCCGGCAATAAGAGTAATATTTATTATATATATTATTCATAAACTTCATTATATAAAATTTAAAAATAAAAAATAATATATTTTACTTTATAATATAAAATATTTTAGATTTTCAAATTTTATTTCATTTAATATATATTTTCTTTAAATTTATAAAAAGTGGCATTATGGATAATATTTATTTATTATATATTTTTAGTGACTATATTTTCATCCACGAGGGAATAATATTACAAAACAAATGTTTTGTCAAATTTTATGTACATTGGAGAAGAGATTTGAAAAGGAAAATCTGAAGATGAAATAAAACGTATATGTTACCTCTGATATGAGATGAGGTACGAACAAAAGTGATTTTGAAATGTGAATTCAGTTTGGATAGAAAATCCGGCCTAACAATCGCGTTGATGCATTTTGTTCGAGCCAATCAAATGGAATAGTATAATAATTTTGTATCTAATATTGAAGCAATCGCATTGGCCGAGTGTATATTTCAATCAGAATTAGAGAGATATACCGGCTGTTATAATCAATAGACTTAATCGACGTTTCGAACCAATCAGTGTCTCTGTTGCGTGCATGTGAAAAAGGATTTGCGACTAATGCAAATTGAATGATTCTATTCAAAACGTATATCGCCGGTCGGGCAGGGATAAAAAAAATCGGTAATGATTAGTGTGCCGCCTAGATGATGATGTTACGCTCGTTAGCATACACGGATTATATGTATATCTACACCGTGCGATGCGCGTGGCTAATTGATCAATTTCAATTCTCGCTGCCGAACGAATCGCAAATGTGCGACTCCACAGTCTGACAACGAATTGATTATATGGCAGCGCTGTCGTTTACGAACGTACCACCTCTCGCCATTAGATTTTTCTTCGGTATAATTTGAAATTGAATTTAATGAGCCCCGGGGAATCGGCATGGCCGCGCTCTCCCGTCCATTTCATCGTCCGCGATAAACTAAACGCTCTGATAGATTGCGCTGCACACTGAATTTGACTTGTCGCGTGCAACATCATCTCCCCCGCCCATTAACGATCCTTCCCCAGCGCAAAAAATCCTCCCGACAAACTCGCAGAAAGCGACAGCTGCCTCTCGGATTTTGGCCGGAATCGCTGATTATACCGGTGGCACCTGTTTTCTCATTCCATTTTATGTTAATTCGGGGGAGTAAAAAAGGTCGAATGTCAAAGGCACTGTGAGCATTTCAATGATCTATCTCGTTAAAGAGCTTAGGGCTGGAGGGATGTAGAAACGATCCAATCCCTTCGAGAGTTGGTTGTTGCACGCCACTGAGGCCGACATTGTAGACGAACGTGAGGGAGCAATTCGAGCTTATCATCGATATTACAAAGTTTCACGTTTACAGCCAAACGAGCGATACGCTCTTTGATTGAGGGATATCAACGGATGATACACATTATTATGTTCTCGAGTGTTCCTTTATTCTTTTTTTTTCTCTTCTTTTTATTTATTCACCATGATTAGGGATCCGATGGGATTCTCAGGAATAATTAAACACCCGCCAGACGTTCGGCACCGCTTATCCCAGCTTATGTTAATGCCAGTCTCGAAGAAAATCGCAAGACAAATGAGTGTGACGGTATCGAACTTGCGAACCGAAGGATTTGAATTAGAAATTCGTCATTGTTTATTAGAAAAAAAAAAAAATTTCCAAATTTTCCGAATAGAAAGTCAGCTGAAATTTAGGTTTTCAGTCTGGAAATATACCCACATGAACAAAAATATATTTCACAATATATTTTACGTACATTTACTAGATTTAAAATATATTCGAATAAATTCTACATAAAACTTTATTTATAAAGCAGCAGATAAAAAATAAATATAAATTTTATCAAACAAATAATATATTATATTTGAATGAAAAATATGAAATTGAAATATATTTACGCATATTTTTTTCTCTTTGAGTAATATTATGAAAAACGTACGTTTTTAAGTTTGTAAAGATAAATTGAAAAATTTGTACAGTAAACATTCAGATTGGTTTTTGTAAACATAGAATGGAAACACAACTGGAACCGCATCTGTAGAGAGTTAAATGCAGAATGGAAAGATGAACGGGTTGGAAAAGTCGGAGATGATGCGAACGTCTTGATTCCCAGGAAAACTAAACTGGTTAGCACCCCCCGGTTCGAAGCACCTCGAAGAAAATTTAATTAAAGTTAATCGACGGTGAAATATATTCGGCTAATCAGAATGAAGTTCACGGGATGATTTTAAATGATCCAGAGCATGCTCAGCTAAATACATGCCTCTCGCGTGGTACAGATGAGCGCGATTCAAAATTACTGTACATTTTGCGGAGGAGCGGCGCACAAAGTAATGAGCGCGACGCTGAAATTCTCGGGCTAATAACGTTGATTAAAAGCCCGAGTTGAGACCTCAATTTATATCATCGTTTTAAGTGGAAAGCCAAAGCTTACCCTTTATTCGGCGAGACCGAATCAAAGCCATTACCCGTCCCTCCGTCTTCGGGACTTTTACGTCGTGGGAAAACTCAGTGTCGAAGGAAAAATCGAGGGTAAGGAGCCGGCGACCTGACCTACCCTTACTAGAGTCAACATTCTTAAGACGCGGAGTGTGCCCGACTCCCCTCCACAACGAGACAGAAAGTTGAGCGACTTTTGTGAATGAACCTCGGCGCCTTACGACCCTGCGGTTTAGGGGAGAAACTCGTCTCAATCTCGCGATACGATTGCAATATTTTTGCGGGTCTTCTGGTGGTGCTTACCTCGACCGCTCCTGCCGACAAACCTCAAGTCATTAAATTTCGCTACTTGATTCTTCATCAGGGCTGTTGAGTTTCGTAACTCCGCGCAAGAATTTTCGTCGTTGCCCGCTCGTACTGTCACTAGAGTTCCGTCACCGACGTCACCTAGGGCCACCACTTTGAAGGGCGCGGGTAAGGTCTTGTTGGACCTCCAGTGCGCTGGCAATACTGTACAAACCAGGTGTGGAGATCCTGAAAAAAATAACAACAACAAATATGAGCTGAGTGTGAGAGAAAACAAAAGCTATCATGCGATGATTGTGAAAACAAAATGATTATATGTTGTAAATAATTATTCACAATTTTGATCATTACACCTACGGTTATGATATTCAATGAAAATATCATAATCGATTGGATTATTCAAAACCTAATTATATTGTTTGCCATGATTGTACACTGCCATTTGATTTTCTATAATATGCACGAATTATTGTTGTTATGATTAATTATATTGTAGACCACAATCGTACCATTTGGATCATTTGACTTTCAATAATTTACACAAATCGTTAGGATCAATTGAATAACAAAATTTGAGTTTTTAAAATAGGGATGAATTTTGTTTTCTGTCCTAATCAAATTTGAATAAATTTAGATAGATATGTTGCTTGAGTTGAAGTGATTCAATAACTAAGAAATAGGGGCTGAATCAAGAGTTCAATTTTTATACCAAAACAATTCACTGCCCTGATGTTTACATTTTGTGAATAAGGTCTATTCAGGCCTTCGAATTTGATATGGAGATAGCTTTGTTTTGATACATTAGGTTTGGAAACCTTGAATTTCAAAACAAAACAGATGGACATGAAATTTGACCACTTTATTTTGCTTTTTCTAAGACGTATACTTTTAAACATAAATTTTCATATTCCATTTTTAAAGGTAAATATAATACAGCCCTTATATTCAAACCATCCAATTTCTTTTACTCAAATTAGTATACCGGAAACATTTTTCAAACATTAGATCAGATTAGACGGTTAAAAACCATCTTGCCTTAACCAAAAAAATAAATAAAGGAAGTGACTATTCGCACCACACCCGTTCCCCGTCCACCCGTCCACGCACCACACCCGTTCCCCGTCCACCCGTCCACGCTGGACGGGTGGACGGGTCAGAATTTTGGGGATAACCAGAATTTTCCAAAAACGTCGGTCTGTGGCTCTTTTGTTTTTTTTTTTTTTTATAAAAATA
>JAAMPD010002600.1:0-13991 GCA_025266255.1 Trissolcus basalis
AGATTTCAATTTAACGTAACAGCTGTCTTAGATGACTGATTGAAATTATTACAATCTGCTGGTAGCACAACCAAACTGTTATCGATATCTTATTATTTAAAAAGAATTGTTTACTAATTCTATTTTTCGAGTCGTAGATTGTAATATTGATCCTCGGCGGACCAGGTGGAGTTGCACCAACGAGGGACAACGACAACCAGAACATCTAGCCGCTTGGACCAGACCAGAGGATTGCTCCGCCTGTCAACTGGGGCTACGTCTCGACTTCCGAATTCTCAATCTGCGACCTATCGCTTGTAGTCAGCCAGTCATCAGCCAACCAAAATCTTTCTGTACGACCATGGAGCTAGTTAACGTTTTAGAGGACCATCGAATTTCTAATCTGCTACAGTATGATATCACTGTCGAGCAGAGATCTAACTAAGATGCTGACCTTCAGGAAATGAGTCATTCTGGTCACGAGCAGGAGCAAAAACGACAACAAGGACATCAACTACATGGATCCAGTAGATGATTAAGAACCCAAGAACAAGAAAAGCGACATCAAACACGACATCAAGAGTGGACCCTGAGAGTCGACGATAACGAGCTACAGTTCGAATTCGCCGCCAAAACTGAATTGACTGCAGCGGTGGGAAACGGAGCGAAAAGGAGGGAGTTCGGGACGTTTTGGATCTCGATGCTAGCCGACACCTATAAATTGCAAGATCCCATCAACAAAAGGGCTCACTCTCTCTTTGTTCAAAAAGAGCTCACTCTCTGTGCTCTGAATTAGCTTTCGAATTCGATAACCGACATCTAAAGTCTCATTCGAATCTTGACTTGTAATCGATAGACCATCTTCAAGAGAGAATCGTGCTAGTGGAAGCTTTCGCTTTTATTCGATAACACCTTTTTGTAAGTTCGTTCCTTTTAGATTTTCTTGTCAAATTGTAGTTTTCAATAGAGTAGAGGCATTAGGAGTTATAGCGATCAACTTGCTGAGTCACCAGCTTGCACGCGAGCACTAGTAACGGTTGAGCCATATTTTGTAGCGTAATTTTGTATTTTTGTTCTATATAATGATTTACTTCACGATACAACTGTAAAAGTCAGACTAAAAACAAACATGTAGCTTGAAAATTTCATACTTGAATGGACGCATTTTGTATTGTAAATTTCAATCGTAAAATAGAGTGTTCGATATATGTTATTGAGACACGTGTTTGTTGACCGACATCTTTTTGATTTTCGTTGTATCACTAATGATTTAAATTTGTATTTTATTTCATTTTGATTTTATTTCGTATTATGAACCACTGAGTAACTGAGCCTGATTTATTGTATTCTAAATTGTATGTTTACGTGTTTTGCGAATTGTTCGAATCAGAGCTGTCCGTGGTGACGAACCGGTATTTTATTATTTGACTGTACTTTTCTTTTTGTATTTTTTTGATTTTCTTTTATGTTCAAATAAATTTGTCAAACCGGTTCAGAATAATTCGTTTCCGTTCTAGTTATTTAATTGCCTATAATTTTTAAATGTAACATACAATCCTTGCCTGATCATTCTGGCGGTCAGATATCCGTGAACAGGACCAACCATTTTATGGGATTTGATTAAACCGTTTGTACGCCAGAATCAAGATCTGTAATTCAATTCAATTTTTGACCGAGTGAGCTAGAAAATTACGGTACCGGTATTTAGCGTTTTTGTAGTTTCGTAGAGTTTTGGGTAGTTTCGTAGAGTTTTTTAAGAAAACCGGCGATCCTAAACCAAACATTTAACATCTTTTGAAACCGTTACCTAATTTAGATCTAGAAAATTGTTTTTTGAGTCGAATTCTCATTCGACGTCGCGAGGAGTTTTATTACCAGCGCAAATGTAACGTTACAATACAAATGGAATAGTCTGAAATTTTGAATTCAATTTAGGGTCCAGAGGTGATGAACCCTTTTTAACAATCGAATATTGTTGACGTTTTCGCGCTTTTCTGTACATACATAAACAGTTTCATTAAAATAATACTTCATACACCTACAAATATTTTAATATTTATCTTGTATAAACAATATATATTTTATGTCGTTATAATAAATATAATTAATTAAGATAGTGACCGCGTATAGTGAGTCAAGTTATAGACTAAATTTCTAATTTGTGGATTTTGACAAAAAAACACAAAAACAGAAATTTGTAAAAAGCTATTGAAAACATCGATTTTTAATTTTTAAACATATTTTCGAGGAAAAAACTAAGTAAAATTTCATTATAATTCACGTCATCACGCTTGTCATAACCTTTATTTGGTGAAGTCATTTGATAAATTTAAAAAAATTGACCTTAAATGTTCGTTTAAGTATCTTTTATTTATTCAAATAAATTCCTGGTTAAATTTTATGTTATTAAATAAGATTTTTATTTCTTGATCTTATTTTCAAGAAGTGATGAAAAATAAAAAACTGTTCATTTTGTATATCTTTGCGTTTTCTATCGCATTCAATTAAATGTACTAAAAAATCATTAATATCTTTTTTAACTTGTCTTTAACCACTTTTTTTCTAATTCATGAAAATGCATACAATAAAGAATCGTTTAGTGTAAATATCTTTTGTTAATCTTGTAAACCTGTCTCACGCGATGACTACCTTACTATTCATTGTAACTTGGTATTGACTTTTAATAAATGTTTTATTTACGTACCCACAGGGATAAAAATATATGCGAAAATATATTTTAAATTATTATTTTTTATATAAATCAAATATGTTTTTCCGATGAAATATATATTTATTTTATATATCATTCATCTAACTTATTGCCGCTTCATAAGTGATTTATAAATCACAAATATGTGAAATATACACGAATATATTTTGAATATATAAAATATATGTAAAATATATTTCAAAATATATTTTTGTCCGTGTAGGTAATAATCATGAATTATATTAATATATCCACATTGCTTCAATTATCGTTTAAATTTTTTTTTTCCAATTTTTTCCGAGGATTTCAAACTGGTTCTGGAAACTGTTTTCCGTACTGTTGCGGAGTACCGAAAACGCTTTCTGCACGGTGTACTGCAAATGGCTAGTTTCTGAACTAAAATCAATGCGGAAACTAGTCGGTTTCACGGTGCGTGTTATGAAAAAGTAATTCTACGCTTAAGTTATATTGTTCTATAATTTCAGTCATATTTCTAATTGACCGTAATTCTGCTTTATTATTCTGCTTTCTGCTTTATAATTTCAACAATTTCAATGAAAATCAATGCAATAGGGTTAAGCCGCTGAACAATGTTCGATGAATAAGGACGCACGATATAGTAGGGGTTTCAGTTTGCTGATGTCTTTTGGAACACTTCAACATAACGCGTTGCTCCACTCTAACGGAAAGTATTTGTTGATTCAACGATCCTTTCTTGATACGGATACTGAAAAATTGTAAACGATATAAAGCTTAAACGTTAAATGGACTGATATTTTTAGCGCATAAATTTAAATTCGCAGAAAACCGATTTACATAAACGAAGCTTCTTATAAAGTCCATTGCGCATGATCGTCAAAAAACATTAACAAAAAAATTTATACATTTAGGAACTCATAATATAAAAGCACCCAAAATTCAGAACTCATAATGTCAATTTTTTCTGCTTAACAATTGAATCACATAAATGAATGACACTACACGGCGTTGCTACATAAGCTTATTGACAGAGCGGGTACGCGAACACTTAAAAAATATATCAAATCAATCTTCATTCAATTTAAATGTAGATTTTATGATAATAATTGAAAGACAAATTTTGATCAACTTAATATTTTTTTTCATTTACAACAATCATAATCATATTGATTTTAACATGAAATGTTTTTTTCACTTACAAATATTCTTTTGTGTACTTTTATTTATTCTCATCATAATCATATTACTGTCAATATAATATGAAACTATGATGATCATTTTAATATTTCGTCATTATTTTCATTGATATATTATAACACATTCATACGATATGCTGTTTACCTACAAAGGTTTTAACTCGCGGTAATGTCGCAATGTTGCAACGCCGCACTGCGTGTCGAGCGCCATGCGACCAAAATTTCTGATCTAAGATCTGAAGTAAGTCCGCTAATGATGGCTGATGCTCTCACATTTCTGTGTTTATCTCATTTAATTGTTTCATTGTTCAACATATTTTCTAATAGTTTGTTGTGAAACTGATTTTCATAATACAAAAACTTCAATCCAAGTGTATTTTTAAATAGACGAGTTTCAAAGTCATGGATATAATTAACATAATTTTCATAAAAATATTCGAATTGAAAATGTGTTCGGGGGATGATCAAAGCGGTACCAATGAACGATTAATAATAAAAATCTGTAAAATAAAGTTATTCCGTCAAATTTATAACTAGACGTAGTCAGTGCTACTGTTTAGACCTCTTTGATTACTCAAAAAAACTAAATTAATATCCTGAAAAATATTGTTGAGCGCCAGGTTGCTTAAGGCAACCAATCCTGGTTAACTTTATGGTAGAAAATGAAACAATTAATCGCGTTCATCGCAGGCTATGGTGAAGGGCTAGACAGACAAACAAATTCGAAATAATAAAACCGTCCAATCGACCTTTTCTGGTTCATTTGAAATAGGAAGTAAATATGAAAAACAAAAGAGAAAAAGACCGAAAATGTGATCGCTTATCAATTGAGAGCTTTGTAGACTCGTATAGATTATATAAAACTCTATTATCATCAAATTACAGTCAGATAAGTAAACTGAAAAAAAGAAGTATTTTATAACTTCATTACAAAATAAAATCGTTGACCCAAACTAGAAAGTAGCCCTCCGATGAGTGGCCGTTAGAATACAAAATTGTTTATTACAAAAATAATGCTGAATTTAACTCGAGATCTAAATTTTTTCGAGTATTACGTGAAAGCAAACCTTTCGACAACACGGCTCAGGACCCTGGTCAATGACGACGCACTAAAACACTCGAATGGATCTAAACTGTAATTTAACTCAAACTTAAAGAAACTTGAGCAAACGTAACTTAAAATTACGGCGTCAATTGTTCATTTCATTTATTACGTCTTTTTGATACAGATCATACACGGGGTTCCATATAAATTAATGTTTCACATATAGTGATAGAAAAAAAAATCATCGAAAATATAGTGTGACATTTTTTTTTAACATACAATATAAAAAAAATATAATAAAAATAGCTCATTTACATTTTCGTATACATTTGGTTAAGAGGAATAATAATAAACAAATAAAAGTAAATGCTCGATTAGGTAATAACGGAGTCAAACACAGCGTGGGCGAATTTAACTAGTTGTTCAATCAATACTTGCGAGCTTGGATTAAAAAAGCTGACCTAGAAATTTTTATCAGGGTCCGCTGCCTCTAGATGACTCAATCTCAAGTGACGTGTTGCTCGACCGTTTACAAACATATAAAAGACAGGATATTGTATCGGTTCGAGACAGTTTAGGCATTCGTTTAACATTGATAAATTAATAGTTTGGCCTTTACGATAAAAACTACATTTATATCTATTTGCTAGTCTGATTCGAGAAACCGTTTGTGTGTAAAAGTTTACGCTAGGTATTTTGAGGTACGGCTGAGGGCCCCAAGTGAATGAGAAGTTTGACATCAACTGCAGGCTTGTCGATTGTAATAACTCATCATAATCTTTTTTCATAAGAGTCTGTCTCGTGATTTCGAGAATCCGAGCCCCTCCGTTCGTTAGGTAATCTAACTCCGGGCGGGCAGGATCCCCGTCACCGAGACAGAGTTTCGCGATTTGCAGCAGCCAGTTGTGATTCTCATTCTCTGGTGCCAATTGCGCTAATCGTTCTAAGCGTTTCACACAGAGTTATGGATATCGGTGCTCTGGCATCGTTGACAACTTTTCGCAGTATCGGAGCGCTGATTGTAATACATCAAGATGTAACGATGTTCTACCTGTTTCAATGTGTAGGGCATATGCTGGGGTATTGAGTGGTACACCCAATAAACGTTTGAGAAAACCATTCTGTACTTTGTCGATATCCTCCAAGTATCTCGGACCCCAGATTTCCGACGCGTATAATAAAACATTAAGTAACATTGCCTGTAAGAGGTTTATTTTAGTGTCCCATGAGTTAATATGGATCTTTTTCAAAATCGAAAAAATTCGCGATACTGCTATTTTGGAGGATCTCACAAAGTTTTCGCAGGCTTTTCGAAAGACGCCAGTTTCGGAAAAAACCAGCCCCAATTATTTATACTCGCTCACAATTTCCAATGGAGTTTCGTTGAATTTAAATAATAGACTCTGTTCAAGATTGCCGAGTCTACCCTTATGAAATATCATGACTTTTGTTTTCTTTTTATTAACTATCATACGGTTTGTCTCACAATAACTATGTAGTAAGCGTAGTTTTTTATTCGTCTCGATGGGTGAATTTGAAAGAAGAATTATATCATCAGCGTATGCGATGAGGTGTATTTCGTTTCGGGCGTCCATAGATACTCCTGTCGAACCATTTTCAATAAAATATTTTTCAAGGTCAGCAATAAAGAGCGAGAAAAGAAAAGGGCTCAATCGCTCTCCTTGAAGAACACCGCGAGATACCTTCACCGAGTTGGTCCGGCCGTCAGCTGTTTTGATGCTAAGCATCGCGTTTTCATAGAGGTCAATCATAATAGATATTAATCTTGGGCTGACTCCGGTGCTCAGGAGTTTACTAAATAGGATTGAGTGATCAACGAGGTCGAACGCTCTTTTGAAATCGACAATAACCGCGTAAAGTTTGGCTCTAGGGGTACTAAATTTGATTTGAATAAGTGAGTTCAAAACGAAAATGTTATCATTACAACTCCTTTTCTGTCTGAAACCCGCCTGGAATTTGCGTAGTTTTTCATTTTGTTCAGACCAAGTAGATAATCTTCTGTTAATCATCTGGGTAAACGCTTTTGGTGTGTTATTTACGAGAGCTATACAGCGGTAGTTTTCAAGCAGGAGAGGGTTTCCTGGTTTCGGGATCATTTGTGCAATAATTTGTCCCCATTCTCTAGGGACATTAGTTGTTCGTAATATATTATTAAAAAAGTTCAAAAGATAATTTAGCCAGTTTTCTGGCAGAAATTTAAGAAACTCCGATGTAATTCCGTCTGGGCCGGGGGCCTTTTTGGGTTTGCATTTTTTGAGACTATCTAAAAGTTCTTGCATGGTAAATTCAGAGTCTAGGGGATGAACATCTTCCCTGAGAAAAGGGCGATCAATGAAAAGTGACGTTGGATAAGTTATCGTAAGATAGTTGTACCACGTCTCAGAATCTATCAGGTTGGGTTGTCTCGATTTAAATCTGAGTTCGTTTAATTTTAGCCAAAAAGAGGAGGGATCTTTTTGCTTTAAGAGGTCTCAAGAGATGTTTTCATAAAAAAGATTGTATTTGTTTTCGATGAAAGATTTATATTCAGATTTTGCATCAATCCATTTATTGGCGAGATTACCTTCAAAAACGATTTTTTTTGCACTCTTTCAGGGTTTCTTTCAGTTCTTTTTTTGCTCGAAAGCAATTGGAATCAAACCACCTTTTGTTTTTTTTTTTTGTTCGCCTGGGACTATTTTTTTCAAAAGACCAAGTTCGTTTGCTACTGAGAAAATAGATTCTCTGAGATAATCGTTATCCAGGTAAGCGTCTCCTGTGATTTTGTTTTCGGTGGTTATGAGGTTCATGCCCTGAAAAAAGTCCCCATTATCCCAGAAGAATTTGACTGAGGGTTCTCATGTAATTTCTCTCTTCTGAACGAAATTACCAGTAAAAATCAATCTAACTTCAATAGAAAAGTGATCTGAGAAGAGTATTTCATGTTCAACTCGGAATTTATCAAAATGCTCTATTGCGGGTTCGTTTATTCAGAGCAAGTCAATGACGTTCTTGCCTGGTTTTCCACAGTACGTGTACTGAGCAGGCCTATCATCTGTGGATCGGCCATTAAGTACAAAAAATTCCCTTTCTTCCATCCCCTTAATCAAGACGGGTCCCAATTTATTAACGTTATCATCTAAAGTTTCACGTGTAGAGAAAAGGTTTTGACCCAGAGTAACATCTTCTGATAATTGGTTTTCATTTTTTATTATCTCCTCCTATAAATATTGGTATATCTGAATTATGAAACAATAGGTCTAAGAGCATTTCAAAAAACTGTATCAAAATATCCTCCCGTCCGGGGTTTATATAAGCATTAATGACAATAATAGCATGACTCTCAAATGACATTTTTATGACTATCCAATTCGTGTGCAACACGAGTAAAGCGCTCTCAATGTGAATACTATGTGCTATCAAAAGACCGCCGCTCGGTCTACCGACTGAGAAATTTTTCGTTGCAAAAGATTCATAAATTTTTAAGTGTGAAAAAGAATTTACATTTATAAGCGATTTCATATGTAACGTTTCTGTTAAACAAAAAATTCTATCAGTTTTACAATCGTTCAAATAAGAAAAAAAGTTTTTAAAATTACGGCGCCAATTGTTGTTCGGGAGGACCAGGGAAAAAGAGAAAGGACAGTTTTTTTGGCGACTTATATAACCGCCTTCCTACCCTGAACGCAATGATAACCCGCCCAAACTCGCGTTTGGGCCCTCGCGAAGATGGCTCTGGGGCGGTTGCCTCTTGTCTCCTCGGTTGATAACAGCGAGCGTAGGCCCTGCTCTACCGTTGATCCGGCCGTTCTAGGACGTTCTCAGCTCATACCGGGCTGCTGAGTACGTCCTGGGATTGCTGATAAACTTAAAATTAATGAAAGAGAATTACGCTTCTCGAGCTGAAAAATTTAAAGCGAATCAGGTTCTTGTCGAATCAGTTAAAAGTTGGTCAAGCTGGACGCAAAGGTGCCTGTAGGGTCTTAAGAAATACAATTTTCAATCTATAAATTCAGCCCATTTACTCTCAATTATATGCGTCATATTTGGCTCTTGGAATGGCTCTTCCTCTGGTGCTCCTAGGCAAAATATGAAACGCCACGTTACAGAATAAAATAATGAAACTTTTCATTTTAATAGTATATTGTTGTACGAGTGCGGAAAATCTCCTTTTGCACAAGTGGAACATACTATTTTCCGTAACAAGTGGTGTGGATCTGACGAGTATCCACATTGATTTTAGTGTAGAAACTAGCCATTTGCACTTGCTGCGCAGTACGGAAACTGTTTTCCGTACTGTTGCGGAGTACCGAAAACGCTTTCTGCACGGTGTACTGCAAATGGCTAGTTTCTGCACTTAAATCAATGTGGAAACTAGTTAGTTTCACGGCGCGTGTTATGAAAAATGTATTGTTAATAAAACATGAACAAGTTGATAAAGTATGAGACGCATCGAATATGTTACTCTCTCAATCCACCTGGAATGAAAAATGAAGAAAAAATCCCTCTTACTTTCATAGTTTGATTTCTTTATATTTAAATGTGTGATGAAAACAAAAAGAAACTTTTCAATGCATTAGGAAAAAAACCATTGTAAAGTTTCGTATAAAAACCTATCCAGAGATGTAGTTTTTCTCTCAAGTTTTACAAAGTTACAAACTTCGCGTTGGCTGCCACTAACAGCGTATTGACAGCACCGGCTCACGCAAAAATTTCGTTGTGCGCATTGACGACCACTGCGCCGCGTGCTGGCTGCCTGCGCGATTGGGTTTCCTCAAAATAAAAGTATACATTCAAGTATGAATAACTTAGTCTTATGTTTTGAATCCAAACATAACTTTCAAGGTGTAAACCTGTGAATTTGAGAAGTAATCACTCTCAATATATTCAAGTTATTGTATCTCTACTATTTTCCAGTTACACAGTCTTGATTTTTCTTTCCTCGCATCCATTATAAAGTATATCATTTTTGTGAGTTCTTAACAGTTCTTTGAAGATAGTTAATCAGCTATTTATTTTTTGTAATATACTAAAACCCAAATAAAGCGGTTTTACAATTCATTACTAACCATCCATCACTTTTCATGTTTTTCTTACAGAATATAAATTTTACAGAAAGCGTGAGAACGCAAGTTGATGAAACGCAACTGACTCATCTGTTTAGAGAATCAGAAGAAGAAACTATTGTTGAAATTGAAGACGATTATGCATCTGTAGTCAAAGACTTGTTTTGGACAACGAAAATGAAGAAACAGAAAAGAAAATACGCGTGAAAAAGAAAGAACTCTTAATAATGGTTTTGCAAGTTGCTTGTCCACATAAACTTCCGCAGAACGGGATAGTAAATTTGATCCGAATGATAAACTCCATCTTACAGAGAGAGATACTTCAAGAGTCTACGTACCATATGAGCAAATTATTCCAATCTTCAAATTACATCTAACATCACGCTGTATGTCCCGATTGCTGCTCATATGTTGGAAAAAGTGAATCATCTGCATTTTCAATAAGATGCTCTGATTTTAATGACAACATCCTCGTAAATACAACTAGCGGAAATTTTTTCGTAACGTTGAATCCATCTATAGAAATTAAAAACATTTTCGAAGAAAACGGAAAATACTATGACAATATAGTGGAGAATAAGAATGCCATTCCACGTGTTCAAAGAAAAATCGGTGATATTTACGACGAATTCATATTTATGATCAATTAGTCGATTTGTTGTCAGAAGATTCAAAACAGAGGTATGCATCTTTTATTATCAACACAGACAGGGCTCCAGTCTTTTAATGTTCGACGTATTCAGTGGGGCCGATTTAATTACAAGCAAACGAAGTACCAGTGAATGTTCGTATGAAATCACCAATTCTCGGAGAACTATGGTTCGGTAAAAAAACCGAATATGAATGTATTTCTGAAGCCATTTATTAAAGATCTTAACAGACTTTTCGATAAAGGCATAAAATGCAACATCGAAATAGAAGACAAATTAATCATTCCATACATCATAAACTTTGTCGTCGATTCGATCGCTCGTGCTCCTATGCAAGGTTTTCACCAATATAACGGCGCGTTTGAATGCAACTGATGCTTGCATCCAAATGAATAGATAGCTGGTTTAGGACGTTACATTATGCGAAATGGGATCTACAATAAGAGAACGCATGAAGATGAAGAACGCCATCTTTTTATGGCGGAAGTCGAGCAGTTACGAAGTCTTGAACCAAATAAAATGAAAAGAGATAAAATTTACGTCAACGAATTTATTTCAACATCGCCTTCTGTGAATCTCCGTAAATTTGACGTTATAAATTGTTTTTCTCCAGACTACATGCATTGTGTTCTTTTTGGTGTTGCTAGACAATTCGCAAACATATGGTTTGAAGGAGTGCGTAATAACTAAACTGTGAATAATTTGTTGAAAAGTATGCAGCCTCATTCTTCAATTGATCGTTCAGCTCGATCGATTGAAGAACGTAAATATTGGAAAGCAAAAGAATGGGAGAACTGGATTTTACTTTACAGTTGTTCTGTTCTTTCTGCTTTTCTAGGTGAGGAAAAATTTAACTACTGGATGAAATTAGTTGAAGCTCTATACATTTTGTTACAGAGAGAAATAACGACAGGTGAACTTAATCGCGCTAATAAGTTGTTACATTCTTTTGTATTCCACGTTGAAAGACTTCATTCGATTGAAGCTATGACATCTTGCACCTCTCAACATTTGTTTTTTTACTGGGATCCTCTGTGGGCTCAAAGCGGATTTCTTTTTGAGAACGGTAATAGCAAAATTTTGAAAACTATTCACGGTTCTAGAGCTGTTATAAAACAAATTTGCAAATTTTTATGTTTTGAATCAACAGTTAAACGAATAACAAAAGAGTTAAAAGGAGATTTGGAGGCGTCTGTCGATTATTTCTTGAAATCAATTTGTAAACGAAATACGAGCAAATTTTTTGAAACAGCAAATCATAAATACTTTGGTACTGTTGAAGAAGTGAGCCCAGATATTACACAATGCTTTGCACTGTCTAACAAATGTCAGCAGTATAACCGATTGCTTTGAGATGGTAGAATTTTTTCATCATCTGATAGAAAAAAATGACGTACAAACAATAGTTTTGCATCGCTAAAATCTGGAATGTATGTTTCGATAGTTTCTTTTATATACGATTCTAAAAACGATCAGGAATATACTCTTATAAAGGAAATTGTACACACGGAAGCTTTTGAAGAAAAATTTTCTCAATTAAAATAACAAATTTTTAGTGTGAGTCATGAATTGTTATTAGTATTGACAAAAGATATAAATATGCCATGTAAGGTTTTAAAAAGTGAGAGTGGTGATTTCATATTATTAATCCCGAATATTTATTACGGTTCTCAAAAAAGGTTGTTGTAACTTGATTTTTGTAGGTTAACACTCGCACTCCCAGGCTTTTTCGACCCCCCCCCCCCTAGAACTCCCGTGGAGCCAATTTGGCTTCAAGCGGTTTTTTCAAGTTTGATCGTTAATTTTCGTTATTTCATGTTTTTGTAAGGTCAGATAATAATGTTTACATCATTTTCATACATTTTTTGTTTATAATTTTCATTAATTCATGAAATTTTGAATATAAATATTGATAATAACGAAAATATGTTTTGACTCAGTTTACGATAAATTTTTTGCTTTATTTTACACTAACAAATAATCAAAACATACAAAAAATATCTCTGTTTTACGATTATTTCGATAAACAATAACAAAACCATGAATATTCTAAGAATAAACTTATTGCTCATCACAATTAAAGCATTTGAACAAACCCTTTTTCATGGCGCAGCAGAACAAGTGATAACATGAATGTTATTAGCCACTTTCATGTAAGAAAAAACCAAAAATATTTATGTTATCGCAATCGAAAACCACTGCCCAATCGGTTATAAGAAACTTCAACTTAGGGATCTCAAAATTTAATGTACAAACGGTATCTCCGAATCCCATAAGAGTTGGTCCTGTATACGGAATCTGACTCAGAAGACTAGGCAAGGATTGCTATTTATTTATGTATTTCGTGTATTTTTTGTATTTCGAAAAGTCGTATAATTGGATTGTCCAATAATATATGTCCGTGATGACAAACCGGCTATTTCATTTCTATTTTGTGACTACAGGACCAATTTTGTCATAAATAAATTGTACAAAAACGGAAATTTCTTGGCTGTTTCTAAATAAACTTTGCCTCGTGCACTGATGAGATTATCAAAAATTAAAATAAATCCGTTGATACGAAAATTATCGCACGCAGAAAATATCACTTCTAGAGCATCTTCATCGTTAGGTCTAGTTCTTTACCGACGAATTCGTGATGTAATAGTCGAATAATCTACTCTTAGTAAAATTGATTTGGCTTCGTTTTCAAATTCGTCAAATTTTTCTCTCATCTCGTCTACGAGATTTTCCAAAGATGCATACATTGAAGTGCATGTTTTAAGATCAATTTTTTCGGATTGCAGAGCTTGACTTGTGGATTGAAAATTATTTAGTAAATTGCTCCCGATACAAGCATAAAAGCGAATTTAAAAGTTTGCATCTTATTTGCAATACATTCTTCAACGTGCCTAGTGTTAATGTTTTGATAAATATCATCTGCAATTTTATTTAGCGCTGTTATTGTTTGAGGAAATGATTTCGAAATTGCCTCTGTAGCGTTTGCATGAGCTTCCCAACGTGTTTCTGATAACGATTTTACAACTTTTTCGTTTCCTATATGTCGCTTCAAAACATCCCAACGATGCTTTGAACTCGAAAAAAAAGTATACAACAATTGCACAACAGAAAAAAAATTTACAGCAAACAAGCAGTATTTTACGGCAGTTTGTCCAACCAAAATCAAGAAAAGCGTTGCACAAGGTATATACAGGGTGTCCCGAAAGTCTTGGAACGGTCAAATATCTTGAAAAATTACTGACAAATCGGGGAAACAAAAAAACACGTGTCTAATATTTTTTGAAGACCTATCCAACGATACCAAATTTAACCCTCCACCCCCGCCCCCACTCCTTGGGGGCGGGGGCAGCTTTGAAATCTTAAATA
>JAAMPD010002601.1:0-13976 GCA_025266255.1 Trissolcus basalis
ATTATTAATTCTATTTTTTTGAGAAAAACAACTATTTATTTTTCTGTAATAAAAATTGTATTGTATTTTACCAATTTTCAAATCATAATAATTGAGATATTCAAAATTCAAAATCCAACAGACGCGCGTAGCGCGTTAATCAACTAGTATATCAAAAATCACCTTCTCTCTCAAGGTCTCATAGTCGAGACGTTTGCTAAGAACGACATTCCCACTCTGAACTCCGACATTGACGTAACCTTCGTCAAAGTCATCCCGAATCAGTTCGAACCGTTGAATCGCATGCATATTAGGCGTCTCTTTTGCAGTGAGCATGAGCAGAGTGGTTCCCAGCGGCTGTTCCTCAGGAACTGTGACCTTGATTGTTGGGTTATTGGGAGACCAGCCAGGGTTTGTAAAGATTGGATTATCATCGCTGTAGGCTTGGATGTAGATGGTCACCTCCGTCCTGGCAATCTGGGATTCCTTATCGATGGAAGCGTTCAGATCCTTAGCTTGGACCGTCAGAATGATGACAGCAACAATTTGGTAATCCAGAACTTGGTTCACTGACAACATTCCAGTTGTGGCGTTTATTTTAAAGACATCCTTGTAATCGTAAAGAGCCGTATTTTTGATGGCCACTCCTGTCTTGTCCATTGCTTTGATCGGTTCCACGATGGAGTATTCGATGTCTGCATTCAAGTCTGGATCTACCGCTACCACTTTCAGAACTTGTTCTCCTAAAAAAAGGTGTCTCATTAAAGTCAAATACTATTTCTAATATCGATTTTTTGGTATTTTATAGATTCAATTCATTAGTTTATACTTTCAAATAGGTTTTTAATATTTCATAAGGATATGTTTATGGATTTGGTATGAGGAAGTATAGTATACCTATTGGAGTTTTTTCTGAGACATAAATTATATAAGATGAGTCTTTGAAAGTTGGTGGTTTGTTATTCACATCTTCAATCTGAACTGTAACTGTCGTAGTTGCGGTTTCCCTGACCGGAGTACCGGAATCGATTGCATGAACGATGATATCGTACTGTCTTCCACTGGTTTCTAGATCCAAACGAGCGTCAGGAGATACGGTGATTATTCCAGAGCTGCAAATTCAAATTCAAACGATGAATCCACAGAAATTCAAAATACCAAAAAGAAAAATATAGAAATTACTCTTTAGATTTGTAAAAGTTACTAGTCTAATAGTATTTTTATTTTGGGTGAAAATGCATTTAAAAATAAATACAGTCTTCCTGAAATCGTGAAATAAATACAATTTCACATCAGTGAAATTGTAACTGAAATTTGATCTTACGTACCTTGAATTTATTACAAAGTTGTCCTTCGCTCCGGAAGCGATTTGGTACTGCAGCAGACTGTCCCTGCCGTCTGGGTCATTTGCAACCACTTTCACTACTTCGGTCCCTGGTAGAGCATTTTCGAACACCCTCGCTCTGTAAGTACTGGGGCCGGGTATTCCCAACTTGTAGTTCCCTTTAAACACCGGTTTCTGGTTTCCTGGAACTCCCACTCTAATAAGTACCTTGGCTTCTGAAGACAGGGGAGGGATCCCTGCATCGGTTGCTTTGATGGTCAGTTCATAGGTTCCTCTTTCAGTGTCCACTGACTGGGTCGGTTTCTGAATTGTGATCTCACCAGTATGAGAATTTATCTGAAAACCATTTCCGCGAGTTATATTTTATTTCGTTACATCTTTTTACAATTTCAGTCAAACTATCAACAGGGCCAAAAAAAAAAAAAAAAAAAAAAAAACATTTTTTATTCATCTTAAAAATAACTTGAACTTTTTCAGCTATTAATCTTACTTTGTTTCAGATTTTTTTAAATGATAAAAAATGTTCTGCGAGTTGAAAAAAAAAAAAAAATGAAAAGTTTCGAAATCGACAAAAATATGTTGTATATAGCTATATAGAATCTGTAGATAGAGAATACATAAATGAATAATGGTATGATTGAATTGAAAGTGCAAATGATAAGAATAAGAATAAAGTGTTTAAACATCTGTGTGACTGGAATAATGGAAAATAAGTTATAATGGTATGAAAACGAATATAATTATCTTTTCATTATGTCTCGACTATTACTCAATTCCCTATTGAATGAAGACAAAAGAGATAAATCATTAGAATTAACGTTTAACTATAACCGATTTGCATTGTTCGTGATTTTTTTTTGCCTTCAACTTACTTATTTCAATTACTTGCTTTTGATATCTATTTATCTACATTTTAATCAGGCAAATTTTTTTTCTCAACCCAAAAGCGAGATCCAAATCTGAAAACAAGGCATTCTAGATTATCAATTGTGTAAACATACAGCTCGAATAAATGCAACTTTCTATCACAATAAAAGAGCCAATCCGTTACGAGCCTTTGCATTTTGTAGGCAGATTTACGTAGCGAACAATAGAGCGTCGTTTCCACGAGTCGCGACGCCTTTCACATAATTTTCGCGAATTATTTTTGCGCCTCCAAGGTATAATTAATTACTCTAAATTACTTTGCTCATCCTTAAGCTATCCGCGCGAGCACATCGCACGTACAGATGTACATTTTGCACGTACGAATAAAGGTCATACGCCGAAGAAGCGAAGAAGCAACACACAGACTGGTCAGCGAATATCGTAAATCTTTCTAATGCGTTCATAGTCTGACTGGATACATTTAATTTATGAGCAGCAATAAGGTCAAATATGTTAAGTGAAAGCAAACGAACGTGCTGTTTGCAAACTGTTGGAAAACCTCAGCGCCGGCTATGAGAAATGGATGTTCAACAATTTCATAATTTGTTACTCTATAGTGGAACTGAAAAAAGAGAGAGAGAAAAAAAGAAGAAACTAATTTAATGTGTAATTCAAATATAAATTTAAATGTTGGTCGTCATAAACAAAACGGTGAATATCTCTTGTAACGAGAGATATAAATATATATTAATTACCGGTTGGATTCTTTGATGAAGTTCGAACGAAAAAGGTGACGGTAATGGCGATAAAGCCAAGAGTTCCAATTTTTCAATCACCCCCTGGTTTATGGCATACCTTTTATAACCGTACAACATACTTGTGGATCTAGAATCGCGATAGGAGCGCGTCAAAAATATTCGCGATGAACGTAAGAATGCAAATATTCCTTTTCGCTGCGGCAAACAATTTTGTCTTTCTTTATATTTTTGTATTCAAAAGAGAGGATGGACGAAAAAGGGGGAGAGAGTAAAAAAGGAAGAAGTAACGGATTCGCCAATGTTCACCCGCGAAAAGGAATCTCGAGAGTCAAGCTCGCGCGTAAAAAAAGGTGGAAAAGCGCGCGGCGGCGCGAGGGAAAAGATTGAAAGAAGGACGATTGCATTAAAAAAGAGAGTAAACGAGAGAAAGAAAATAGACGCGTGCGAGAGTGAGAGAGGAAGAGAGGTGGAGGAGGTTGAGCTGCACGTGCTCGCAAAGTACCTAGATTCGATTTAAATAATTCAAAGTCTCGCCCAATGGCAAAAGTGCATCGCGTTGCACGCGAGCTCGGCGTGTGAGAGCGCGGATGGGTGGGTTAGGACGGAATGAAATTCGCGGTGAATTATTCGCCCAGACAAGGCATATAAAATCATAGAAAGACACGAGTACAGCCTCGCTATAATAATGCATAAGGAGGCGGACTGGCTGCAGAAGCGAGGCCACGCCCCTTATTGCACGCTCGGGTTGGAGTGGGGGTCGGATGGTAGGGGGCGTGAGGGGAATTGCGAGCGAGAGCGACGGAGTTTGGGACTCGGGTCGTCGTCGGACAAGGACGAGCGGGTCGGCGGCGACAGCGATGGAGAGAGGGCAGAGCGAGTGCGAGGAAGCGAGAGAGAGAGAGAGAGACAAGATGACGGAGTGTCGGGCGAGCGAGAGAGAGCGCGGGGGGGTGGAAAGAAGACGCGCGTCTGGGAATCGGCTTCATTCAGCGCGCGAGTCTCCTCCGGAGGACAGCAGCAGAGCTCGTGGTGGATGATGAGCGCGGATCGGGAGCGACGGTTGCAATGCGAGTGTGTTTGGCCGCGTACGGCCGGGATTTGATTAGGTGCGTGTGACTTGGCCGGCGGTGCGTGAATCGGGGGTGGACCTTGCCGTCGGTGGAGGGGTGTCGAAGGGGTTGCTGCTGCAGCGTGTGCGGTGGTGGGGCTCGAGGAGACGCGCGCAAGCCATCTGACTGTCTGTCTGTGCCCCCACCGAGTGCGTGCACGACACGGCTCGACAGATCCGGCCCGAGGGGTGCGAGCGAGAGGGCCGACCCCGAGGACGAGGGAGCGCGCGATAAAGAGAGAACAAGACAGAGAGGGGCAAGGGGCGTCGCGACGTCGGGCCCCCAGAGCTGGTCCGTCCGTCGTCCGGCCGACTCCGGGAGCATCTCCGAGACGCGCGAGTTTTGTACACGCACACACACACACATGCATAGTTCAGCACTAGGACACGTATGTGCATAGACCGAGCGTGGGGTACTCATGGATTTACGCGTGTACCACCCGTCACACGTGCGTTTCGATGAGTTTTGATCGCACCACGCATGACAACGCCTAATTCGAGTGAGAGTGATAGTGCCCAAGGCGACATAAGACACCAGTGTCCGCACGAAGGCATGACCGCCGCGCGTAAAAAGAGGATTCTGCTGGGGCAGTGCGAGCTCCCGGCCCCTGCCGGTGTTCCTCATCAGTGCTACTAGGCCGCACAGCATCGCGACGGACCATCAGTGAACACGCCGTGCCGCTTCTTTCATTGCTTATCAATTTTTCACCCGCGAACAGTGATGCCGCTAGCGAGCCCCAGGTCTTGATAGCATCGAGCGCAGTTAGTCAGTGCGCCGTGCCGAACCGTCGGACGCGCCTCATTCACGCAGCTTCCACAGACGAAGGCATGTCACGGCGAAAGCAGGCTCGACCCAGCCGTGCCCACCTCGAGGACGAACTTGTCCAGGGATCTTTGCGGATTAATCCCGTAGGAACACTCGTGGATGCTGCCAGTAAGTCTCATCTAGGATTCCACAAATTGCCATCGATAACCTAATATATATATATATATATATTTAAACCGGTGTGCGCCACCACCCTGTTGTGCTTTTCTTTTCTTTTCTTTCTTTTGCGTTTTGCACAATCACACAACTCGACATTACATTACACCGACAGAACGTTTTTGTGTGAAACGCTTTTCGATAGCCACCTTTTCCACAACTGCTTCTTCCGACAAAAAAATACACCGTAATCGCACTTTGTCATCAGGACGCGCGCCGTTTAATTGCTCGCCAATTCGAATTTCATGGGACAGCTGGAGAGCAGAGCTCTCTTTTTATACAATTTCGTGACAATTGTGCTGCGACAGCAATCTTGAGGTCATCAATTTTTTTTTTAAATTCCACATTTAATAATCGACATTGAAATAACGTTCGAGTATATATAAGTATAGCGAGTTGATGATGGTCTCTCCGGGTGTTGATTAAGATATAGTTTGCACGTGCTCTTTTTTGTTTTTGTTGTTGTTTTCAGTGAGTTATATCGATGAGATCGAGTGAGGTGAAATTTGATTACCCGGCCATTTGGAAGTGCGAATGACACGTACGTGACAGCCGAGTGTCTCTCTGCGCTCTGCATAAATTGCCATCATTTTATCGGGAACGTCAGCGCGCTGAGACAGGCTGTGGGCATATTTTTGTGCGGAACGCGAAAATTACTCGGCCTATCGTCATTAACGTTTTCTAATCGAGCCTTTTTGCCACAGCCGCCGTCGAGATAGACGATGAGTTTCGCCGAATTAATTGCTCGGCATGCGATTGAGTCGTCCCGCCGAAAGAATTCATTGGCTCCTTGGTACGACCTCCGATGGTGCCGGGAACACTCTCGCCGAACGAATATTTTGATATATTTGCCGAGCAGCGAGCGTCGTTTATCATCCAGCCTCTCTCGGGAGGGAAAGAAATGATTTTCAGCCTCCAGTTTTTTGGCGATTAAAATTTGATAAAATAGTAGCTGATGCTCGGCCATTGCGAAATTAATTCGGTGAATTATAATGAGCCTTCAATTCCAGAATGTTTCACAAATATCGTGCCTTGGTCCAACTTTTGAGAATCGCTTCTTTGTTCCAGTCGAAAATTTTTCTTCCCGGATCTCACGAAAGAAACTTTTCCTCGAAACATAAAACAACACTTTATTTTTGCAAACTCAAATTACACTCTCGTTTAAAATCATTCTTTTTTTTTCGCGCTAATGACGCTCTCGTTATATTTTTGGGACGAACAAAATAAATAATTATGTCTTTATACATTTCGTTTTGCGCTCTTAAATATGCACACTCATTGAACATCATCCACCAAACTACCTAAGTGAATATACATTTAGCACTTTATTATCTCCTTACAATAAAGCGTCGACAAATGTGTGCTCACTCTCTCGGGTTTTTCACTCTTCGAACAGACGTTATTACAAATATAATTCTTCGCTGTGATTCATAAGTTGAACGACACGGAGGCCAAAAAAATATAGCGCTGCGAAAATTGCGCACGCGATAGCGCGCTCTCTCGGTATCGCTAACAAATTGGCTCGTCGGTGTCGCGCAGTCACGACAAACAACTCATTTTACACGGCGTTAAACTGTTTACAACGAAATTGACAGATCAAAACAAGTCATTTCAACTGTTTGCAAAGATGAAAAAAAAAAAGTCGAGCTGGGGGGTGGGACAAAAAAGTTTCACGCGAACAACAGCAAAAAACACCTCTCTTGTGCGAGATTTTTCAAAACAAACGATAACGGAACGATAAACTCGATGGCAACTCGCGCTTTTTGCCAAGGCGAAAGAAATTTCGATGCGTCAGACCGCTGATTTACTTGGACGGTGCATTTTAATCGCTCTTACGAAATTTATGACGAATTTACAACCGATCGCACGCGTGTCGCGCTTGCACTCCTTCATGATCGGCGCGAGGCAAAATATCATTCCGCAGTGATAAAACCGGCTTCTTTCGCTACTTCCTTTTTTTTTCAAATTTTGGGGAAAAGATAAGCATGTATAATCAAATTCAGCCTATCGTTTTTTAATCGAAATCATAAGTTTTGTTTAATTGCTTCAAGATATACAAACAATTTTTTGAAGACTTTTCGAACTTTTCAAATCTCACTTCAAAGTTTTTATAACACTCTCAGAAATATTTATCAAATGTATTTTTTCTTCGAGACAATTTAACAACAAAATTGTGAAGGTTTTTTATTGGAGCATTGAAGGATAATGTTGAAGATATAAATTAAATGGAAAAAAAAAGAATGTCAAAGATCAATATATTGTGAATATATGAAATGGTTTGACAAGTGTGACAATGAATTCGATTCACAGGGAAAATAAGAGACGCAATATAATAATAAACGTCGACGTTCGATCTTGTGGTATTTTGATGCAGAGAAAAAACATTTTATTGCGAGAACCAAAAATACAAAAGACAAGTGACGTATTTTTAGGCTTAGGCTTCTTATGACGCCGAATGAGATGCGCCTGTCGAACGCGAAGTGTGGCTTTTTACTAGGTCATCCGACTAATTGACTGCAGAATATTTTAACAATAAATCGCAGCTTTCCAAATATTTTTAACAAATTAATTGAAGAGAGTGTGTACTCCATTGGTTCTTACTTTAATTGAACTGACATTGTATAATTGTTGAAATTAAACATTTGGTTGTGAATATTCATAAAATATAATTTAAGAATAGAGTTGTCAGACTGAACAATTCGGTCAGCTTGAGAACGAGTTAATTAAAAACAAAACTGTTGGCATTAGCTATGAATTTTAATAAAGCATTTCACTGCGTTATGAAATGTTTCAGCGACCGAACGTGAGTTATTTCTAAAATACAATAATGCATTGCCAAATGGACGGCGAATCTCCTAAATTACAATCATTATTCATCGTCAGATGTTATTAAATTGAACTCATTTTTATTCCCACAGTGACAAATTACTATCATTGTGCAACCGTGCAGTTAATAACAAAATCTATCTCTTGAAATGAGATAAACAATGCACGGACACATTCTATAAAAATTGTTTGTTCGCAACATCTATCGCCATTCTATAAATCAGCAATAAGTTTATGTATATTTACAAGAAGGAATAAAAATATTTTTTGCATTACCGACAACGTACAATTAATTGCCGCACATCTGGCAGTGCAAAAATTGTTCTCTTCTCATCTGATGCGCACGCGCAAATCTATATTTATTCATTTCGAAAAGTCATAAATAAATATGTAATGCATTGCCTCGAAGCAAACAGTGACAATCAAACTTCGCGGAAACGGAATAAACTTGACGTGATTTAAAAGATATTATGAAAAAGTTTTGAATGAAAAGAGAGGAAAAAAGAATTCTCGAACGTTTCGTCGATGCAGAATAAACCAAAATGGCGATGCATCAATATAGCGTGCGTCAATCAAGATGCGAGGTTAAGTGCCGGCGATTCAAATATATCTCAACAAATATACAGTACAAATTATTTTTCCACACAATTGTCGTCGGTAATGCTCTGTCAGAATATTCCTCCTTTTTAGTATTCTTTCAAGTCATATCCTTTTAGACCATAAACATCAAGATTCAAATCGCAATATATATACCCAAAAGAAAAAACACAAGTTTAGAATCATTTATAAATAATGTTTCATTTTACAATGTCTATTCTTATTATTTATCGATGAACTTTTTTTTTAATCATTTTTGTTTTTTTGCAATTCAAATTTTTTTTTGTTCTTCGATCCTCAGATTTTTGTACAGACTCAAGTTATTTATAGATGATAAATAAAAATGTTTGAGCTAAAAGGGAAAGATAGTCGGTGGATAATCAGGCGTCTGAATAACGATTATGAGTATTCGGCTAATAGCTACCGATAAATACAAGATATGTACAGCTGTATCGTTGACAGGCGCATTACATAGCGGGTTGAACTTGGTGTCATGCGGCGGCTGACAAGTGTGACAAGTGACTAAGGACCGACTAACGTCTGACTTACAACGTCCGCATATTAATAGATCGTAATATGCGTGGCTCTCTGGGCGCCCGTGGCCGAGAGACTGCGCTATCGTTGTGTCGGCCGTTTGTTCGCCGGACAATAAAACGGCCCCCGATCCGTCGTCGCGATAGCAAAAATCGGCCCGAAAGCAGGTGAACTCGTAAAAGCTATTTTAGAATCGACGCGATTTTCCGTCATTTTTTGCGCGCGTCTTTCATCGCTCTCGCAAATTTGGCATCGCGCACCCTTCAATCAAGCTAATTATTTCGCGTCGTGTGTCTTTTTCCAACACACATACACAAGCATATACATATGACATGTTTATTCAATTCCGCGCAATCGAATGGAAATCCAAATTATTGATGGAAATCATTCTCTCATATATGATTCAATCGATCTTTTTTAATTTATTTGTTTACCGCGCGTTAGCCACGAGTTAATCATTTGTTCTGAAAAATAAGGCAAGGTGAAAAAAATAAAATTATAATTTGCCGCGTCTGTTCTCTTTTATTTATTATGTAAGAGAAATGTCTTTGAATTGTTCGAACAAATTTTTATTAACGATAGACGTTTATAATCTCAAACATTTATCGTGCACGAGAGATTTGATTGCGCGTGTCTGATTTATGCACCGCGGTCGCATTTGTTTATGAACGATAATTTTGTCTCGATCGTTATTGATGTGTCGAGTTTCTGATTTCATCAGCACCAAAGAGCGCATACAAAAGTGATCGAAACATTTTCGCGACACGCTCAAGCACAAACTCGAGACTGTTCGAATGCTAAAAGTTAAATTTATGGAGAATCACATTAAGAACAATGCCCGGTTGAATGTGCGCCAAGTAGAGACCGTTTTTCTAAATGAGTATCTTATTCGCGGTATGAAAACCGGCATCATTGCGTGCCTAAGCTAAATTTATACCAACGGCGTGCAATCCATCATAAAATCAAGATTCTCGAAATAAAAGCTACTCGCAAATGTTTGTCCACATTACTTTTTAACAAGTAATTTTCTAATCAACGGATTGAAAAGTCAAGCAAAAGAGGAAACTGACAATTACGCGTTGGCTCACTCGGATCAAAACGAATATATAAATAATGTTTTACTTCCTTTACTATAAATTCATAAGTATTTGACTGTATGAATAAAATATGAAGTCCAATTATATAACTTCGGCAAACTTATACGTTCATAAAAGGAACACACATTTTCATGCCCATTATAATTGTTATATCTCTGATCGCGAGAGCGCGGTATTATTTATTTTATCGTGAAAATCGTTATTCAGTGACACGAGACGTTTCTTATGCGACAGGTTTCGGTAAAGTGAAATGGCATATTTACGGGGGCCGAAAGAAAAAGCAAAACAGTGAGAATGCCGGGCGAAGAATGAGGAGGGCTCTGTGGGCCGCATAAAATGCCACGACGAACGAGATGAAAAAGGGTGCAGGAGGGCAACAAAAAAGTATCGTCTTCGATTCGATGCTTTCTTGCTTCTTTCCATGCGAGTACAAATATTTTGCGTTCTGTATATGAGGTGTAACAAAAGTATTTGTCAGTCAAGAGTTGAGTTTACTTTAACAATTCTAAACGCAATTATAATTAGCGATTTAACTTTAACAAAATTAAAAGATTTACCGTTCAAAGTAACCGTTTAAAATAAAATAGTTTTGAAAATTGAAAAACGATTCTATGCTTTTCGCAAAATAAAAGTTAATTTAAACATGGGATATTCTCTATGTGCCTCATAATAAAGATGTTTCTGAAATAGACATACACTCACTATAAATGTTCGAACGGTCGATATTTTTTCGAACGATTTAGTATCCAAACATACAAAAATTCGGAATCTACCAAACTCTCAGAAAATGTTTAAAAAGCTGATTTAAATTGTAATTTTATAAATTTTTCATGTTAAGATTAAGAATTTTTGGGGCATAGCTTTTGAGAACAAACTTGCATGTTTACTGACCTTTGGGAAGGGGTAGCAACACATCAACCTTCGCCATGTATTAATTTCCCTGGCACAGCTTTGGAGCTTATATGATTTACTGTAAACATAACTAAAAATTAATCATTTTCTCGACTTTCACAAATTGTATTCACAAATTGTGGAACCACAACACAACCAATAATAAAAATATTAAAAAAAAAAAATCAGATGTCCGATATTGCATTCAGCGATTTGATTCTAGACTCATTACCAAAAATTAAGTAGAACTGAAATTATTCCCGATTGTCCATTCTTCACCAAAGAAAAGATGTAATACCTAAAAATAACTAAAACTTCAAAATGATTAAAAATGTTTAAAGAACTGAAGATATTTTAATTCAGAACCTTTTTTTTTATGATCTTCCACTTGCAATCAGTATTCCATCAGTGTTTAGCTGTTTGCGGTCATTCTCGATTTTCTGCCGTAATTGTCGCAAAAAAAAACTGAAAATAAGGGTTATCTGGGGTAATGGTGACATCCGGCGTCAAATAGGAAAACCCAATTTTTGGGCTTTTTTCCAAAGTTGGAAATCCCAATCTGTCGGAATGACTCCGGATGACGTTTTATATTAGAATACATGATTCATTGATAATTTAATTAATTATAATAAATTGATGAAATTTAATATAATAAAACCTGTTGAATTGTATTTTTAAAAATGGTTTTAACACGGAGAGACGTTAGTCAAATGTCGCGATTCAAAATTGTACGGAATAAACTACCTGCGAGCAACTCTGAAAAATGTAGTCATTGCAGAATCTAAAAATCAATTCTGAAACAAATGATAATACTGAATTATAAACTAGAACAACACAAAATGTAACCCAAACCATAGAGGAAAGAATAATACAAAAAATTTTTCATTTTTGATCATTTTTCTTCATGATGCGAATCACATAATGAATTGTCCGAGTATTATAGACAATATTATAATTGGTTTCAGAAGTCAATCTCCGATTCCGAAATCTTAGACTTTTTAGAGAGTGCAGATTCAATGATGAAAAATAAAATTAAAATACAAACGTATTATCTGCGTGCCTCTGAAATATTTAATTATCGCGAAATCAGTAAGAATTAAGTTGAAAACCAACGATAACACTGACTATAAACTAGAAAAACGCAAGATGTAACTCACATCATAGAGGAAAAAATAATACAAAAAATGTTTCATTTTTGATCATCTTCTCTTCATGATGCAAATAACATGATGAATTTTTCAAGTATTTTAGCCAATATTAGCGTTCATTTAAGATGTTGATATTTTTTATTCAAAAATCGTAAACATTTCAGAGTGCTGATCTACAAATGATTAGTAAATTGATATATGATGGGCTGATATATCAATTTACTAGGTACCGCCGGCGTTGGCATTACCCGGAGTGCACCGCGTGGAGGTGCCGGTCGGATTTGCACTCCAAAAAAAAAACCACGTTTCTGCGAGTATAGTCTCTCGAACTACTATGCTCGCAACGGGGACGGTCAAGGGTTGCGCGTTTGCACGCAGGGACCCGTCTCACCGACAATCGACAAAGTCGATTGACTGCACACCTTTGCGCAAACGCTCCACAGCAGCCGATTGACCGCCACCGCAATACAAACCAAACAAGAACATGATACGAGGCATAGAGGCCCAAGAATCTGATGTATCAAGATGTATGAGTTTTTAGGTTCATACATACTTGATGAATGCAAATATCATGGCCAACAAATAGGCATATGTGTGTTTATATAATACATTAATGTATTTGATATAAAACATACATGATGTCCTAAATTTAAGACAACGTATATGTTTTTATTTGGTCACCGCCGGCGTTGGCTGTTAAACCGGAGTGCACCACGGGGAGGTGCCGGTCGGATTTTGCACTCCATATTGAAATGATTATTATAGGTCCTATTCTTGTCCAAAAATTACTTATAAATGCGATTGAATTATCAAATTAACCATTAAAAACAAGTATGTCTGACCGTTTTGAAAGACTACATATTCCACGTTAATATTTTATTTCTAAGTTAAATTATTCTTTCCCCATAATTTAGGGTGTACACACACTTTAAGAATATTGAGTTGTGCTAAGAATAAAAAAAATAGAATAGTCATAAAAATGTTATTGTAAATAACGTTATATTTTGAATTATTCAAACAAAAGTATGCATACGAAGTAGAAGAGAATAAACGCTCACACTGCGAAATATTAATTTCATAATTATATGTTTTTCAAATAATAATTTTGAATTAAATTAAAAATTAAATAAAAAAATATTCCAACAATAATTTTAATAATAATAAAAATGTTGCTCAAAACAATTACTTGAATATGTTGTCATACAACATTCATTTTACTCTTACTTTACTTTTTGGTCTTCCATTATCATTTCACATCTACACGTATAATAATCTTTCCACGTAACTTGATGAATGAATAAAAATAAATTTTACAAGTCCGGTGCAAAATTGTATAAGATGGGAGGTGTCGATTGCAAGATTCATTAAGGACTGAATTAATCATAATTTATGTCTAGAAGGAAATTGAGACCTCATCATCGATGCCTTCCCACGACACAATAAATTATGCCTGGCTGACGATTGATGTAAAATATAAATTATAAGCGGCACGATTAAAAAATATGCGACGATTACGAGGAAACGATAAGTGTGATTTACTGCAAACCGTTTGTATATATACAATATGCAAATCGATGTGATTACATTGCGGCTGCCGTTTCTTTCATATTTCTATTACACCGAACACGAGCATTGTTTCGCGACGAGGCGGTTGCGAATGTTACGTGACATCTTGCAACGGGTGCATTTTCATCCAACAAAACACATATCGAGGACGCAATACGTGTTATTTTTTCATCATTGATTATAAATTTTTTCTATCAATTAAATATCAACAACTGACAAAATTTTTAATTTCACCTCTCTCTCTCTCGCCCAGATGGATTCTCCTTAATTAGTCACTT
>JAAMPD010002602.1:0-13989 GCA_025266255.1 Trissolcus basalis
AATAGTTGTTGTTTGGAGGTAATTATTTACGATTACAAAATTTTAAGCTGATACAATAAAAGAAAAAACTAATGGAAATAAGAAAAATTAAATTAAAAAAAAGGAACGACGAAATTTTATGTTCGAATTTGTTCATCGTGAACTATCATCCTAATTAATGTCAATTTTTATACGATTCAAAATTTTTAAATGCAATTTACCCTCACGGACGAAAATATATTTTAATATATCTACAAAAATATAAAAGATATATAAAATTTATAAAACGGCAATAATCAGTATATTCTTATTATGTTTTTTTTATATTTTTCATTTTGTAAAATTAATTTCTATAAAATAAAATATAAAAAATATATAAAATTTGTATAAAAAGCGGGAATAATTTGTATATTCTGTTTATAAAATTTGCGTTTATATTTTCGTCCGTGAGCGTAAGAATGCCGAAACTAGAAAGTAAAGTAATTTTATTTGAATATAAAAACATGATGGATGTTTGTTTAAAATTTTGATTTCGTTACACGGAGAAAAAAGTTGGAATAATTTTTATCACAATATTTATATAATTTTTGCCAAACGATTAGATATAATTATGACAAAATTCAAATTAAAAAATTACAAAATGTTTGGCCATTTTTATTACAAAATAGTTTTTAATTTGTACCAAAAAGTTTGATGATTTCTTTTCAATATGATCTCTGTTCCACACGAACAAAAATATATTTTCAAATATATTTAAAATATATATTTATGAATAAAAAATGAAAAATTATTTATATACATATATTTCATCATTTATATAATCTGCAGAATATTTTACATATAAAAGCGACAAAATTCTGATATAAATTAAACAATTTTTTTTACTTATTCTTATAATATATTTTAATATAATATATTATAAATATATATGAAAGTATATTAGAATTATAATATTTTACATGAAAAAAAAAATTTGTTGAAATATATTTTTGTCTGTTTGGTGAAGATAACTTATATCACTTATAAAACAGTTTGGTAAAAATGATTGCAACATTTTTCTCGATGTAGATGAAGAAATGTTGTTTCATTTGAAGACAATTATTTATAGTCAAAATTTGCGACTGAAATTTTCATTAAAGCTTGAATTAGCTTGAAATTGATTCGGCGTTGTAAATTGTGTCGGTTCTCTTATTGTGTGTAACAATTAGACGTTGGTTACATCGGGCGCATCCCTCGACGTAACCATGTTCCCACATTTGGTGGCTCCTTAAATTCGTATGCCCGCGGGCGTGATAACAGTTAGTGTGTGTCGCGATTGTAATCACGCTCACGCATCCGTGTAAGCGGAACAAACAGTACACTTTTCAAAACTGTAGCCAGAGCGACACATTTCCTGATTCCAATAAACATCCGCCCTGTTCGAATGGCTCTCCCACGTTCACCAGCCAGTTCTTCTCAGAACTTGTCGTTCAGCCACTTTAATTGAATCTCGAAGCTTTTAAAAAGTGATTGTCCAATTTCTCAATTATTGTTTCGACAATTTCTTTTTTCTTCCCATTTTTTTTTGTTGCACGCCGTCTATCTTACAATTTTCAACTGAGTAACAAATTTGCGAACGGATAAAGAACCGACGCTTAATTAGCCGGGGGGAACGTTTTGAAAATGTTGTTAACATCATTTTCAACACAGTAGATCATTTTGAATATCATTACGAGCACATTCTACACACGCAGCCATAAAATACAATTTAAAGTTACGTTTTATGTTCGACCTCTATTTGCATTTAGTTAACGCTCGTTATTTCGAACTTATTGACAAAACCCAACATTACTCTTCTTTACTCCAAAATTTCCTACCTATTCCATACATCACCGACACATTTTATTCCACACCGAAAAATTCAAGTCGATTTTTGTTTCATAAATATTGTAGACAGCATGGATACCCTGTCAGCCATCTACAACACGAAAGGAAAAAATTGGATTCCCAATCTTTTATTATTTCTTTTTCTTCTTTTCTTTTTTTTCGGGGTTTGATATTTGAATTGTTTTGATACGAATCAGAAATAAAAAACGTTCTCACGAATTATTGTTTTGAATCGATTGTTAATTGTTGCTGATCGCCCAAGCACTTCAAATTAATTTCCAACTCCGCGCGAGAGTAGAAAAAAAAAAAAAAAAAATGAAATAATAATCGAGAGATGAAGAGTGAGCGATCCATTGGAAAAAGCCGAACAATAGCGGCTATCTGACTTTAGAATCTAAGACCGAAATTTAATAAAAAGCGCCGACTAAAAATAAGCCTCGCAATTTTCGTCGCCATTCTGCTCCGCTAATCGAATGAGTGACCCTTGACCTGCACCCGAGTGTACACCTGTACACTGCGGATTTATTAATATGATCTGCTGCCTTTTGCGTGTTCGAAATATACACTGGCCTCTGTCGCAAACAATTGATTCATCGCGAGCGAATTTCGCGCGGTCGCGGTCGAATTCCCCCGTCCCGTTTGGCGTACTCTTTTTTTGCCAACGTTCGCGTTGCGTGCACGCGACTGTTCGCCGACTTTATTTCAATATTTTCAATTAAAGCCGGACAATGCCTGCCATTATTCATCGGCCGAAAAATGGCGCGCGATCAAAGCGCGTTACGCGCGAGCGATTCTGCATCTCTGTCTCACCGTGCTCTTTTTTCTCTCTCTCTCTTTGTTTTCTCTCTCTTTCTCTCTCTGGGTTTTTTTCGTCGCGTCTTTGTGTTTTTCGTGCGAGTCACGCATTATGACCGGCGATGATGCATATAGGACACCAAAACCATATTCAATTCCTCGTGAACGCGGGCTCTCGATTAAAATTAAACGAAGAGCGCCGACGGCCCGGCAGAAATCGAAAGCAACCGCACACACCCGGTAGCTTGCGGAAATCAAGCGTGCCTGGTATACATGGAAAACGATAATTAGATGGCTACTGGGATGGCTGCAGATGTCACGTGGCTGTCGGAAGAGCTGTCAACTCCTGTTAGCCATCACGCGGCCGAATGGCACAAATGGATATAAGCATCGATTTTGTGTACTTTCTTTTTTTCCCGCCAAGTGACTGTCAGGTTGAAAATATAGCATAGTCTTTTCCGATTGTGCGAAATCCGTGTTGTCCCGAGTAAACGATGCTTGTGTTTTGATAACTTGATAACTAAATTTAGACGTTTGAGTTGAAACAATAGATTGACAAGTCGGGCACGTCTAATTCGTTCAGCGTATTGTCAGTCAAAATATATGGTTTGACTCTGGTAAAAATATTGTGGGTTTCTTAAAAATAACAATTTGTGGGTTCTAGAAATTTAATTGATTGCAATATTTTTTGTATGATAGTTGTTTGTTTAGCAGAAGTGTAAAAATTTGGTTTTGCATGAAAAGATTAATTTTTTTGAATGGAATTATTAAAAAGTCAATATTATGATTATGTGTGTAATTTCTTTGATAACATTTTCATTAAAATGTGAATATTTTAGGCATTTTTCGAACTGTCATAGATTTACAAAAATTTCATCAGAAAAATGTTTAAACAACAGAATCTCAAAATTGAAATTCCAAATTAACTTCTGCTGTAAAAAAATACATTTTTCTGATTGAATGTTTGAAAGTTATTAGTTTTAAAAATGTTAATTGTTCAGGAGGTGCTTATTTTTGTGCGTAGTATATGTGCTTATAATTTCATGTTTTTTCATCTGATCTGACAAAAGTTGCAGAATATTTTTTATTTGAAATTCTTAAAAAAATTTGAAAAAACAATTGAAAAATTATTATTATTAAAGCTCACGTACATATAAACTACTTACACATATATATAACGGACGAGGATTTAATTTGTTTTTATCGATATTGTAAAAAAATGAAAAAAACGTCTTTTTAGTTTTTTCTGTAAAATCAAAATTGAAAAATGAAAAAACTCATTGAGAAACTATTGAGAATGATTATTAATACACCTTTGGAGAGGAAAAGATATGTGAGGATACTATTATGGAGGTGATGATCGTTTTTGAGTGCCGCACAAAGTGTCTGAAACTTCACAACTTTGTCATTTGTTTAACCTGGTCAACTTTGGCACTAAACTAAGTCTGGAATAAGTTTCAAAAAGATCTTATCGTGTCTCTCATTTTTACGAGGTCGCGGGTTTTCATTTAAGTTTTAATGACCTGCTGACACGCGTTTTTTAGTCGCTGATAAAAACATTTTGCACAAAAGTATTCGTCAAGTTTGTCACTGAAAATCGCACATTTTTGTCTGTGAAAAATAGTGGGGAAAAAAGGCAAAAAACAAAAGACCACCGGTGCATCCGAAAGTTTTGTATAATTTAGTCGCGCGTATATTTTGTTTTTGAAATCATCATTGTCGCGAACGTAACAGTTCCATATTTTTCGGCCAAAAACATTTGCCGTTAATATAATTATAACAATAGGCGATTCGCGACAATGCAAAATCACGTAGGTGTTTAAGCGAACCATGATTTTACCGTTCGCTGTCAAAATAATAGCATGGATTCCAGTTCTTAATGATGATATTGTTCTAAATTGAGTATATTGTTTCAGCTGTTACATTTCTTGCTGTAATTTTTAATGGCAATGTTGCCTTATTGTGGCTCCATGAAAAAAAGTTGCCTCCAATTATTTAGCTGCAATAGGTAATTTCAAAAATCATCTCAATTCGTGCAACTGACCGAATTTGCATTTGTAATTTAATTTAACTTGAGTCATTAATTCCTGATGCCTTGGAGGGAACTTATATGAGGATTAAAATTCATTTTGCATTATTTCACCTGTACATGAAATAACACATTTCATGAACATTACATTATTGCATTTGTTTTGTGTAAGCGAAATTATTTATCAATGTTCATTATCTCTAATATTATTATGTACGTATAGTATTCAAGAAAATATTTGATAAAAATTGATATGATCCAAAAAGTTGAACCCCAGTTTTCCAAAAAGTCAACTATTCGTTGATTTAGAAGAAAAATAACATTCCTGATTGGCTCAATCATAAAATTTTTATTGCCAAATGATAAA
Source organism: Trissolcus basalis (assembly GCA_025266255.1). Lineage (NCBI taxonomy): Eukaryota > Metazoa > Arthropoda > Insecta > Hymenoptera > Scelionidae > Trissolcus > Trissolcus basalis. The sequence goes on from JAAMPD010002602.1 coordinate 5,037, forward strand.
ACATGTTACAGTAAAAATTAAAATGACATTGACAAAAAAAAAATTCACAAATAAGAACAGCTGGAATAATTTGACACCTTGATATAAATATTATATAAATATCGTCGTTTTGTCTATTAAATTTTATTTCATTTAGTGAAATTTATACATAATATAATTGAATTATTTGATCGATATTATTTAATAATTACTTTAATTTCCCTAAATCATAATAAATGAAAAAAAAGTCAAATTGTAGACTAATTTGGATTTTTCGCCTTTTAACAAAAATGTTATGAGTGAACTTGCATTACAATCTGTGAGACTTATATTTTCATGATTTTAATTAAATATTTGGAATAAAATATAATAACAGGCTCTAAAATTTATCATGAATTTAACAACATAAAAAAAGTTTATATGTAATGTCAATTCGTTCAAAAAGTTTATATGTATGTCAATTCGTTCAATCGAACGAATTGAAAAAGATTAAATTGTAATTTATGCACATAAAACGTGTTTAAATTAAAAAAAACAATTCGATAATGAAAATGAAAGAAATTGTTTTTCGTTTACAGGTCACAGGCAAAACGACAAAGAAATAGATGAATAGATGTTTTACTTGAAATAAATGATATCAGACTTATGTTTATATTTGTCAAAAATTTATAGTTTTATCATCAGATGTCATTTTACCCAGCCAGCAGGTACTCCAGTTTTGGTTAAATAAATTCACTTTACGTTCTGATCTGCTTGTCAGGTGCATCTGTGTTCTAGAGTTGCATGTGCGACTATCGTGCTCCGCCTGCAGTGTACGTGCTCGTAAAGACTTGCGTATAATTTTATGATTCAATTCATGGATATAATTAGCGTGCACTTTTATATGATCAGATTATTCAAAATGCGTACAATTAATCTAATGACACATCCATGCCTGTACCGATCCACACAATTCATCAACAGTTTTCAGACATTTTTCCTATTTATAACCCCATCATGATAAAATAATTCGTTTCAGTTTTCAAAACAATACCACAAATTACTTTCCGTCCATTTTTCCAATTCAATCCACAAAATATCTCATGCAAACAAATTTTTCACTTCACATCACAAAGTTGTTGTAAGAAATGAAAATCAAAAATTTTTTTATAAGAATTTTATTGTTCAAAAATGATTTACAAAAAATATATAATTTTGAGAGCCAAAAAAAAAGTTATCCGACTCTACACAATTACCCGAAATGTCAGTCTTACCCAAGCTGACCTTATAAAAGTTTTAGACAACGAATATTTTCAACGCTGAAAACAATTTTTGGAAAATGGACTTGTTTAGTTTTGATTTACTTTTCGAATCAAATTGTCGGTTGTTTTAGATGACAAATAAAATTTACGGGGATAAAAGTTGTCGAACCTTTCAGTGAAATTGAATCGACCATGGATATCGAATTATCGTTGAAAACACCTTTAACCGTTTTGGTAATTCGGACAAAATAAAAACAAGCAAGATTGTATGTTACTCGTTGATAATTATCGCAGGTGATGCGTGGCTTGATCGCAGCTCCCAGTAGCTTTTACCATTGTTCAACGCACGAGCTCGTAACATGCTTGAATTGCGACGAATGGTTAAATCGATGGTTAGGTCGAATCGAATTTGAAACGTTGCTCGGACGTGTGTATCAGTTCGTACTTTCAATCCATAACGTTCGTTAGTCGAATGCAAAATTATTCGCACGATTTTTGCACAACGTTTAACGTCCGCGGTGACTATAACAGCGTAAATATAATGATAATTATCGCACCGTCCCGACACATTCGAACGCGTATTTTCTAATACTGGTTATGACTTTGGTCACGTGCTCATACTGATTGGTCACGTGTGGGTAATTAAATGCAATTGTCCTGCAGTGCATCGGCAAACATTTTTGAGGGATTTCAGGATTTACGGAAAGCCCTTGTTTGAGTGTGTCAGTACAATTAGCTCCGATGCTAAATCGATTCGGCAAATAGATTTTGTTAGGGGGTCATCACTGCTTAAAACTAGTCAACCCTTTCAACCCTTTTCAATTGTTTTAACAATCTCGAAACTTTCAATTTTCAATTAAAAATTTTCATATTAGCTTCACTACTAGAAAAACACATTCGATTATCTGACAACCGTATAAAGAATTGAAATTTTTGTTCGATAAATAAATTGGAAATATATAAATGTGTAACATTGAAGTTGAATGTGTTGAAAAAAAATTTGTTATAACTGATGTGAATAATATTCATGAAAATTAAAATGTTTTACACTTTGTTTGACGTTTGTAGTCGGTTTTGATAATAATCACCGGGGAAATAATTTGAATAACAATTTATACATTTTATAAATGCGTTTGCATTATTTTTGGAGAACAATTTGTTGAAAATATTGCGCGTTCAAGTGACACTTGACGGGCAAACAATATACATTATCGCGACCATAAACATGAAAGTGAAAGAAATATATACTATTCTGTCTGTGAAATATTTTTTATTGTTTCTGCTTTACACAAGTATACTTACACGTTGACATACAGTTTTAACAGTTGTGTTTTCGTCATTTGCAAAAGGATGGTTTGTTATTTTCTTTATCTATTCTTGTCTAAACTTAGACGAGCATTAGTTACTTAAAAATGTCTATCTACAAATCCACAAAGATAATAAAAAAAGATATCAAAACTATAATTTTGTAAATAAAAAGTTCGCAGGGTATAGAAAATTGAGATACATTTGTTTATATTGTTTAGGATGTTATAAATATTGGTTTAAACGAAAGAGAAAATGATTGCAATCACGATTCATGATCTGTTATTTAAAACGTACTTAGTAACCCAAGATTCGAGTTTATGACCAAGGCTCGCATAGATGCAGCGCGGTTCTACTTAAGGATTCCTTAACTTTGGATTAACTTAAGGTTAATTGGCTTAGAAGTTGTTGGTTTCAAGCAGCATGGTATCGCCGTGAGCTGTTATTAGTATTACATATCGGATTAGTATATCAGTTTATTAATAGAGTCCTATCCACTGATGCGTGTAAATTTTGTTCTTATTACTAGTTTCAAGAGTCGTTGAACATGTCAAACATAGATTACTATCTTGATTGGAGTACACCAAACCACCGAATTCAAAACAAATCATATCTTGTCGTTTGCATGTGTACGATCAAATTAAATTCCTCTCAATTACACAGATATTGTATAAACTAATAAAACAAGTTTCATCAAAACTTACTATGTTTAATATATATAGTAAAAGTGTGAAATTATGTTTGGTTTCATTCCAAAGTCCGGTAAAATTTATTGACAAATCTTCAGTTATTGATGTAATCAAATTTCGTGAAAAAAAATATTGCGATCCCTGGATTATTGATTTTCACATCATGTAATGAAACAGTCCAGTCAATTTCAAATTTAATTTTGAATCATTGTATTATATCATTCGCTGTTTATATAAAATTGATAAACATTATTATAACCCTGAGACTTTTGTTTTTATTTGAAAATTCACAAAGAACTCTTTTAAATAAACGTGGAAAAAAAATGTTAAGCCGAAAATTAGCTTACAAAAAGTTGTCTTTCATAAATATCTGAAATTTCATCTCAAAAAGGTACATTATAAAAATTTGCAGATTATATGAAATGAGTAAAAATCATATTTTTCAAATTATATTGTTATTTGCAAATTTACAGACAAGGAACTTGAAGTAGAAGTAAAAATAAAAATTTTGTTGCAAAAAATTGTTTTTGTTCATAAATACTCGAATTTCAATGTTGGACAAATGGGTCCCCTCGACAGTTCTATAGTGTCGACCATAAATTTGAAAACTGTTCGCCGAAAAAATGGCTGAAATTTTTTCACAATTTCACACGGGGTATAAAATTATCGTTGCTTCCCTCGCTGTAATGGTTGCAGATCGTGCAAGTTTCGTCGACAACGAACCAAATTTAGTAAAAAACGGTTCGCCTGTCACGAAACCCGTACGTCTACGTCCAACGCGGTTATCTTCATCAGTATCTTCTTTGTTCGGCGTTGCGTTTTTCCATCGCAAATGTCCCTCCTTTGATCCGTCATGCAAACAATTAAGCCTGAAACATAAAAAACTCATTGAATAAGCGAATTTCGCGCGTCACCTCGAATCGTGAATGGGACACGTGTGCCACTTTTTTTTTTATTTTATCCAATTATTTTGCAAAATTGCTTGTATATTAGCGCCGGGCGTACGCAAAATCTATGCGAGAAGACTTTTGTCGGACGCAAAATAGTATGTTGACATGTGAGATTAGCATTGAATGCTGGTGCGATTCTGCGGAATAAGAGAGGCTTTAATTACGTCTTCTTTACAGGGCGCTGTGCAATGCAACGTCATTCAAAGTGGATGCGGACATAATTAAGGCTACGAGCAGGAAGAAACGTTTAGCTGATAACTGCAAGGAACGAATACAAGCCAGATAATCCGCAATAATGTCTCCAATAAATCGGCCAACAGTTTATTTCACATTTATGCTCCAAAGTAAGTAAGTAAGCGGTTATAATAAACAAAAATTGTTTATTGCACGAAGAAAATAGCTACTTTATACACTTAAAAAAATTTTTATCAATTATTATAATTTATAGATGAAAATTTATTGAACTGTACAGTATATGGGGGACAAGTATAAAATTCGTAAAATATTATTGACGAATGAGCATAAAAAATTACGAAACTAATATTAATTTTTCATGTTCATTCATCATAATTTGCTGTAAACTTTGATATTTTAGATTTGTCCCCCATATACTGTACAGTTTAGTAAATTTTTATAGAATTTTTTTCTTCGTGTACAAAATAAAAGACAGAAACTTTTATCACAATTTGTATAATTTTTACCAAACAGTTTCATAATTGGAGGACAGAATCCAATTTGGATAAAAATAATTTAACTGTTTTGTTAAAAATACCACAAAACTGAATAATTCATATTGATTGTTTGGTCATAATTATAAAATAGTTTTTTGATTTGTACCAAAAAGTTTCATATAATTTCTTTTAAAAATGGTTTCCGTCCCTTACTTATAAACCAGTTTGGTCAAAGTTATACAGAATTTGGTAAAACTTATTACAACATTGTTCTTCGTGTACAATTTTACATATATTTTTATTTACTAACTCTGATTAATTAATTAATTATCTGATTGTTGTGTTTTTTTGTAACAAAAATAACGTAATAACGTTTAATTAATAATCATAATTTAAGTTACTGAAACTCATGGCAACCTAAGTTACTTGAAAGTAGCAACGTGAATGAATGACAATAGAATGAAAGCATGTTAAGCTCTGTACACAAGGAAAAGACCTAAAACGGCGCTTTTAAAATACAACATTATTATAAAGTAGTGATTACATTCAAGAGCTGTTTGGCATTGAATAATACTGAAAATGAATCAAGTTGAAAACTTTGCGATGTTATAATACCGGAATGAATTATGAAAAAATGATCTATTTAATGGGGATGAAAACAGATTGTGCATCAAAATCATAAAAGTGTCAAAATTAATGATTAATTTTGATGAAACAACTAGTTGCAAAACATAAGATAAACAAGAATCTTTTGAATGTTCGTGAAGGTTTTTTTTTCTCTTCGTAATCTTAGTTATTCGTCTGCGGTGAACTGGAATTGAATTTCAAACTTTTCGCCATTCGCATCAGATAATATTCGTGTGTGGAGTCCGTTGGAAGGCTCCCGATCGAGCAAACGGATGCGATGTTCTATAACAATATTACAACACAAAGCAGGCCGGTACTTTACATATGGCGATCACTTGTCATCAGCCATGCGATAGTTTCCTTTGCCGTAAACTTTTGAGGATTACATAACACAAGACCAACCATGTCCATCAAATCATAAAGCAACCAAGAAATAATTTGATAAGATAATAACTAATGTAAATAAAAAAGAAAACATTTCAAGCTAATATAACCTTTGACGATATTCAGTTTTTCAAAAAATAACAAGTGGCTCTTAAAAAAAGTTTATCTTTTTTTTACGTTTTATTATAAACTCGAGTATTATAATAATAATATTAAATTAGTTGAATATAGTTGAATTGAATTAAAAAAATGTTTTTTTTTTCAGTTGTAATCACACTTGTTTGATACATTTGTAATTCCAAAAAATAACAAGTAATGTTAAAGTTTTATTAAAAAATAAATCGGACAATTTATTTCATGCGCGCGCATCATTTCCATTTTCAATTAAAATCAACAGAATCTGAAATCAGACCACTGAGAATCTGAAACTGATATTTTATTTTTACGAAATTTAAATCTGTGACACGAAGTATTGATTTTTGCATGATTTTCAATAGTTAAAATAAAAAGTCAAAATTAAGGCGATTGAAACTTGAATATATGTATTTTTAGTAAAATTTTGTTCACTGATCAATTTGTTTTTTGATTTAATTTAATTTTAACATTCAATTATAAATCTCTACGGATGGGTTATCAAAATTTTATTTCATAGTATGCTCATAGATGAGCTACTTTTCAATGCAGCTTTTTTCTTAAGATTGTTATATTCATGAAAAGATCCTGTATGTCCTATACCCGTCTCTTCATTTTGCAAAGACTTGCCATTATGGCGTGTACTGCAACAATCACGATGTCCTGATTGAATTCACAAAATATATCGATGCCCTTTGAACACGAATGTTATACCGTTAACTCTTTTGAAGTAATCAAACTCTTGTGATCAAAGATAGAAACAATTTTAATACCAAAAAGTCCTTCTCATGGTTCCATTTTATTTACAAAATGTGTTGTTTCAATGTGAGAATTGGTATTTCATTTCGAAAAAAAAACTCGATTGTGTTGCAACGGATATGTTTGACTTGTTTTCCGTCATATCGAAGACAACAAAAAAGTATCAGCTTTGCTTACGTATTCAGAATTTTTTTTTCATTTCTACATTTGAATTGCGGGATGATAAATATTGATTTGTGTACCTTGAAGTAATCCTGAAATTCGTGAAGATCAATTGGGCACACGATACAAAAATCCTCCCCCTAAACAAATGTTTGTTTTTAATTGATACTTTCATCCCCGGATTGAAAATCATTACTTTTTTTACCACGAATGTTTTCCTATTCACGGATAAATTTCTCTTTCATTAAATCTGTGTTTGAAAACTCGCGTATGAGCTCATCCAAATATGCATTCATGTGTGGATCAGTGAAGTTCTGTTTCAAGGTAGTATTAGAAGTTGTTATTCATCCGTGGGATGGTTGATTCAACGTTTAAATTAAGCAATTCTCGTGAAATGCAAAAAAAAGTGCCAGTTTAGTTTTTGTTTTTCAAGAATTTGTATCGTTTGGTTTGGCAAGTTTTGCGTACTTGTTATTTAAAAAATAAAAAATAAAAATAAAAATAAACAAACGAAAAACAAACAAATCCAGGAGAGTCACCTGCTGATTGGCATTGGGGAACTGATTATACACGGGACGTTTGCACGATCGACAGTTCTTTTGCTAATTAAAGATAGCCTCGTGCGGCTAATCGTGATCACGTATAAGCCAGGTCACTCAGGAAATGCCTGGACTGACGCACCTACGTTCTCGGGCGTCGGCAGACAAGCACGTATATAACAAATAATTGAATTCTGACCTAAAATGTCAATAACCATGTAAAATCATTACGCGATGGCGAGAAAGCATGAATCAATTCGATAGCGAATAAGTGAGACAGCGGAGGGAACAATGCGCGCACCGAGAGACGGATGGATGGATGGGCCTCGCGCAAACGCGACTTTAACCGAGTTAACAAACAACTCATTTAACCGAATTAGGGTCCCGAGCGTCGCTTAAAACAGGAGAATAAAATACGTTTTCAGTCGGAAGGGTCGCTCCGAGATGGGGCAAAATGGGACGCGGGGTGGCTGATTGCATCGACCTGGCGCGCCTGTCACACGCTCGTCTGCCAGACAAATTCACGATTTCCGCTTCTGGAGCCGCATTCCCGAATCGAAAAATAATCAACCGTTTGGTTACATGCCCATTGATTTGATTTCTCAAATATGATCAAGGCGACGAAACACATCAGTAAATTTATTTTTCTCCACTTTATTACCGTTACAATGAAGGAAATAATAATTCGGAAATTTAACGGATGAAAAATATTTCAATTCTCAAATTTGTGTTCAGTTGAGATGGGGTGGAATTATTATTATCAATTTTCAAACTTTGAATTGTATAGATCTGATGAAATCTTAATGAAAAACCGTTAAATAATTGAAAAGATTTTTGAATTGACATTTTAATTTTGACTTGATTGTGCAATTTTAAAATTGATTTCAAAATGGAATTTTGAACTGTTAACTTTCTGTTTTCAATGAGAACGTACAAACCTGATTATGTACTTTGATAAAATTGCTTTTAATTAGAATGGCATTTTATGTTAACTTGAAAATTGAATCCGAAAATTGCTTTCGTTTTAGATGTTTTGTTCTTTTTTTTTTTTCGTTCACTATCAAAACAAAAAATTTGATTGATGTGATAACTTCATCGATGGTATTTTCAAATAAATCCACGCGGCGTTTAATATTATAAACGCATATCGCTTCAATTTATGATAACATATTGAACCGACGTCTGCGTTATTAGTATCTATTTCATACCTAGTTGTACATAATCGTGATACAGTTTGCACAAACTCGAGATATTACAATTTAAGAAGTTTGTATATTTACGCTACATCGTAATAATGTCAATACGCCCGGCTTCTCTCGGACTACGTAGCAAACTTTACGAATTAATTTCGGTGATACGCCCAAGATATATGCTTCCTAATCACAAAATATAACCTCCCAAGGCAAAAATAATGATCAAATATAACACACAAATTTTCAATTTTCAAAATAATAACAACTTTTTAAATCAAACTCTACCAAACTAATTTACAAACAAAAAAAAAAAAAAAAATAA